>PVHY01002119.1:0-75008 GCA_004024945.1 Uropsilus gracilis | reverse complement strand
GCAAATTAGCTCCCTTACTTACAGGTACTTGGATTTGTCATAAGAAAATGACTATACATTTCACAACCACTTTTATTCCCAAAGACAGTCCTATGTCAAAGGTGAAAAAAAGCTCAATGAACAAGAGCAGTTCTCAGCCACCAGAGAATCAGCTCTAGAACAGCTGTAGTAGGGGGTTGGAACACACCCCAAGTCTTTCGAAGAGGTTGCTGGAAGAGAAGAGGTTGCTGACAAGAGAAGCTACCAATTTTGAACTTGGTTCTGCCTAACCAAGGACAGTAGTACCAGCAACTCCTCAGACATCTTGTCCTTCAGGCCCATTTCTTCCCTGTGACTAAGAATTGCCTCATCTACCACACACCTCTGACTGGCACTGAGTATTTTTTTCAAAAGTTTTAATAGCCTTTCCTAAATTGGGGTGACTTTTTTTTAATCCAAATGCTCCACTTCTCTTCAGTTTTAAAATGTACCATCCATTTAATAACCCTTTTCAGATGGAGGTAATAGATAACCTGCTCAAAATGCACACAAGGACTTATGACACTTTCCAATTTCAAGAACGTTAAAATATGAAAAGAAAAAGTAGTCTCAGAATCCAGAACACATGGCACCTGTCTCCCGTCCCTGTCCCTCTGCCACGCCCCCTGTCCTCCTAGGTCACCAGGCTCCCGTGTTCATGCGCAGCTGCCTCAATACAATCTTTGTAAAAAAGTTCTTTGAGTTTCATCTATGGCTAAGCTATAGGAAGAAAAAGGAAGGAGCTACTAATAAGTGGCAGCCTTGGGAAGTCACAGCTCCCACTAAACAGGATCATTCAAGATAGATGCTCTCCAGATGCTATTTCACCCCAAGTCACCAGTAATGGATGTATGAGCATTCAGCAAGGTGCAGCTTTAGAAGATAAATTGACAGTCTTTTTCTCTGTTCCAAGATACTAGAATACAGATGGTCAGTGAATATGCATAGCAAGTTTGAGGCAGATTTTAAAATTCTGTGAGAGGAAGGGAGAAACATGGAGGTGGGAGGGTGTATGTGAGAGGGGCCAATTTGATGTCATTCTGCTAGGGAAGATTCAGTAAGAGTTTCCTGGAAAAAATACATCTTGTTGCACATAACATCAGTTATGTCTCATGTGATCCAGCAATGCTGACTGAGTACATACAGAAACAACAATAGGAATAGTTAACATTTTGGAGCACTTCTGAAGGAAGTCTGTTTTTAGTGTTCTATATTCAGTCCTTGGTAATCCTCATGTATCCTAGCAGGTAGTATTTGGGTCCAGACAAATACACTGTAGTACTCTCTCTCAACAACCTAAGGCAATAAAGAACTATTAAAAGATCAATTGTGCTAGAAAAGTTCACAATAACAAGTATCTGAGATGGGGCATTGGAGATAGAAAGGAAATGAGATTTATGTGACAGTGACTAGCATGGTACCAGGCACGTAAAACTAGTAATGGCTAACATTCACATGACACTGTATTCCAATACTCTGCTCAGGACTGCATATTGGCTTACTCCCACAAGGTAAGCATGTAACGATCCCTAGTATACTGATGAAACGATCCCTAGTATACTGAGACATTAAGTCATTTGCTCAAGGTCATAGAGCCAAGGCTTAACTCTGGGTGATCAAAGTCCATACTTTTAAACTTCAGTGCTCTTACTGTTGGCACTGTTTGGTATCTGATGTTTTATTCACTAACAGCGTGGCCAGCCCTACCCCCCTAAACTGCAGGGCACTGAGGAGACCCATGGTGAGGAGGTTGGTGGGGGTGGTATAGGGAAAGGCATGAGTTCTGATTGGAAGAGAACATAACATCTCTTCTCAGAAGAGAAAACTGTGAAGGGAGGCCTTGGACTAGCCTTTTACTGAAGAGAGGGCAGAACAGACAGAGACAACAATAGAGACAGGGCAAGATGCAGGGAGTGTGGTAAAAACACAGAACAGAAGTTGTTTCATTTCAGAAAAGAACTCAATATGCATCTTACAGCTGAAATTCATTCTTTTTCTCCAAAAGTTTTAGCTAAAGATTTGAATTGTTATGTTTTAGTCATATTTAAATTTCAAACTCATATCTATTTTTAAATCATTGTCATATATCATATTAAATCAATGTATATATATTTGGCACTATGTCAGTGATTTAAGTATCAGGGTTATTTTTATTTGTAATGAATGCTATGTTCATTAAGAGCCCTAAAAATGTTCAAACCTTTGTTCTAGTAATCCTACTACTTTGTAGGAGTATATTTTAACTAAATAAATGAAAATGAAGACATTGATTTACCAATAATGTAAATTTTTGAAAATAAAATTCACATACCATAACATTTATCCTTTTAAAGATTACAATTTAGTAGTTTTTTAGTAAATTTACAAAGTTGTGTGACCATTACAACTATCTAATTCCAGAAAATTTTGTTACCCCCCCAGAAAAAGATCCTATACCCCTTAGCAGTCATTCCCATTCTCCTCTCCCTCTCCAATCTATTCTCTGTGATTTGATCTATTCTATACATTTCATAAATGAATTTACTTTTGTCCATTTGTATCTGACTTATTTCATTTGACAGTGTTTAAAATAAATTTATTTATGGTGTTATTTGTGATTATGAAAATGGAAAGTCAGAATATTTATTTTACGGTTCTTTACATAAGTACTAGTATTTCCATACAATGGAATACTATACAGATAATAGTTCATAGTGTATCCAACAAGCATGTTGCACACCTTAAATTCATGCAATATATTTTATTAAAAGTTGATTAAAATTTATTTTATTAATTGAAAGCTATTCAACAATATAATACAATAATCCGTGAAAATATTTTAAGCTTTAAGCAAACCAGGAAATTTCCAAAAACCTAGGGATATGCCAAAATATTTAAAACTGTTTCTTTTGTTATACACAGACAATAGTATAAGGTTATATATCAGTTATATTTGAACAAAAACAATATAAAATGACTTTCTTTGGGTATGGAGTTGACAGCTGATTTCCCACCCCCCCCACCCCAGTTTCCATCAATGGTAATGTTTGATAGTCAGAAAAATAAGCAGATGTAAAAGTCACACCACCCCTCTGCTGTACACACACCCATCTCCACCCTCACCCTCTGAGCAGTCTGTCCATCTTCCCTCCCCAGACCAAGTCCGTAACAGCTACTACATCGGGGCTGATGGGTCCCTGCGGCTGCTGCTGGCCAATGGCATGGAGGTGGCGTTACAAACCGAGCCCCACCTGCTGGCGGGCACCGTTAACCCCACTGTGGGCAAGAGGAACGTCACGCTGCCCATTGACAATGGCCTCAACCTGGTGGAGTGGCGGCAACGCAAGGAGCAGGCTCGGGGCCAAGTCACCGTCTTCGGGCGCCGACTGCGGGTGAGTGGGTGACACCTGGCGGAGAGCAGCAGCTGGAGCAGTTGAGTCCTAGAGCAGAATCAGAAGGAATCTGGAAGATTGGGTTTGAATTTTGAGGGTGTTTTAGGGGTAGGAAAGTCCCCCCCAGGCCTTCATTGTCATCATCTGCAAAATGGCAACCACATGTAAACAGTTTCGACTACCTCACTGCTATGGGGGAAAGATTGCCGACTATCGTGTAGTCAGGCCTAGATTGACTCTCCAGTTTCTATCAGTCTGTGTGAATTTGGGTAAATTCACAATCTATTTCTTGATCTACAAAATGGTACAACAAAAGTTGTTTTTCAATAAGTCGCTACAAGGATCAGAAAAAATACATAAAAAAGTGTCTCAGGGCCGGACACGGTGGCTAGTGCCTGTAAGCATCAGCCTATGAAGCAGCTGGGGCTAGGGATCAGGGTTCGAGTCCCACCTGGGGCCCGTAGTGAGACCTAGCTCCAAAAAAAAATAGCTGGACATGGTGGTGCACGCCTGTAATCCCAGCTACCTGGGAAGCTGAGGCTGGTGATTGCTTGAGTCTGTGGTACCCCAGGCAACAAGAGCCTGCGGTTCCAGGGGCAAAAATAGCAAGACCTAGAAAAAAAAAAGTATCTCAGACATAGCCTGGTATATAGAAAGTGATCAATAATACCTCTACCTCCTCTTCTTGCCATCATTTGTATTCTTATTGCTATTATTACTACTGATGCTGACATATCCCAAAATGCTGCTCAACTGTTTGGAACTAAGCTGCAGTCCCCACTCTTTCCAGAAAGAGTTGCCTTACCTCACTGAGCAGAACGATGCTCCCCCCACACACCATAGCTGACATTGAGATCCTGGCATCTGGTGTGGCATTCAGAGTGCTTTCCAGCATGTGGATGCCCTGAACCAGCCCCTTCCCTCAATGCTGGTGTTTCTAACATCATGTGGCCTGTGTAGGCCTGACTGTCTTGCTTCTTTCTTCTCCAGTTTCAGAAATGAAGGTGTTGAGGGAGTAAAAACATAGGAACTAGGGCTGGCATTCAGCACTACACCTTGCAGACCACAGGTGCTTTGTGGAGGCCTAAGCTACAGGGAACCACAGACCTGAGCCAGAACTTCCCAACTAAAACCACAGAAGGGTCCTGATACAGCACAGCTGGGTTGTCCTGAGCCTCCCTTCAGCAAGGGACATTTCCTTTAAGCCTCTCATTCACACATGGGGCAGAGAGAGAAGGAACTTCAGACATACATACACAGACAGTGGTACATACTAGAACACTAATACCTTGTCAGCTTCTCACAACAGACATAAAAATGTTAAATGACTTAGGAAACATCATATAGCGAATACCCAGGGAACTAGGCTTCCTGTGCTCCCACAAAACCAGGAACTCTAGCAACAATATAATGCAGGAAATAGCCTTCTGCTAGTTCCTTGAGGAAGGCCCCGCCAGGTTCTCTGTGACCTGCACTGATCTCACTGAACCCCCCTATCTGAGTTCTCTGAGAGCTTCTCATGCATATCTCAGGCAGTGTGTTGAATGGAAGGTTTGAGGTGGGCTTGATGCCCGCCAGGACTATGTGCCAAGCCTTCAGGGTCTCCTCTGAGTCTCAGATTCCTCTGCAGAAACAAGATAATATATTCAGAGCACCTAGCCCAGTGCTGGTAGATCCCAGGTGCTCAATAAACAACAGCGATTAGTACTATAAGGATTTCCTCTCCTCTCTGCCATGTGAACTGGACCAAAAGTTTCCCAGGATTTAATTGGTCCCTCTCCAGGCTGAGATTAATGGTGCTCCAGTCAGGTGGCCGCATCTCTGCATCCTCCCAAAATAAATGACCACCCACGGTGGCAGCATGTGGAATTAGAATGTTAGCCAGGCACACCTCTCCATAATGGAGCTCATTTTTTATACAGCTGGGAACTTTTTTAATAAAGAAAGATGTAAAATAATCTCATTGCCACCACTGTTGAGCACAGGAAGCCATTCCCCAGTGAGCTGCTTAATTCAATTTTATTAATTTTGCCATAGAAGTATAGCTCCCCTTCATTAGGGGCCCTTTGGGGGATGTGGGGGGCAGCTAACTGGGTCACATCACCTTGGGGGGAGTCACAGGGCACCTTCCAAAAGATGCTTTCAAGAGGCTCCTGTCATTGGTGGTCCCCATCCCGCATCCTTCTTTGCCCTTTCTGCAAAGAACGCGGCTTCAGCCTGCAATGCCTCTGATTTTTCATGGGAATTGTCTGCCACACCATTTTTGCTTCTGCAATTGTGTTTGATTACCCCTGGGAAAGCAACCTTATTATAACCAGGCCATTCACAGCTGAAGTTGTCTCAGCGTCATCATTATAAATCCTGATTTCCAAGGCTGCAGAATTTGTTTGGGGAGATAGGAGAGACACGTCTCTGCTTCCTCTGAAAATGACCACGATCATTGGCTATCATTTAATGGAAATAATTGCCACCATTTATTCGATTCTGCTATGTTTTTCTAATCCTCGCAACAGCTGTGTTGTTTTTGCAGAACTAGAAACTGAGACTCAGAGAGGGAAAGGCACTTGCCCAAGGTCACACAGAGTGGTTTGCTTATAGACTTAGGATGGGAGTCCTGGCCTTAGCGTTCCTAGCCCTGATTGCTTCTGCAATTGTTTGCTGTTTGACAAACAATTCCTATGAAAAACCCCAGCCTTTTGGACCACATGGGGCCCTGGAACCTTTCGTTACCTCAATCCACATGTGTGGTTTTACAACATACGACCTACCTCTGTCTCCCTTGCTCTTTGTCAAGCATAACCAGTGACTAGTGGAAGAGACAAGAAGTGTGCTCAAGTATCCCATAAGGCCAGGCTCCAATTAAAGTATGAAAAACCTGATTTATTGCTACCCCATATTTCTGATGCTGAAAGGAAATGAAATTATGTGCTGGCCTAGGAGCCCAGGTGGAGATGATGCAGGAGATTCCTGATCCTGGAGGCAGGAGCAAAATGTCCCCAAACTGCATCCCTAGGAGGCCACAGTCACAGAAGCACCCAGACTCGAACACTCCCTGCCCTCCAGTAAGAGGAAGATGCCTTGGGCCAGAGTAAGGGGACTGAGAAACCTGGTGTGTGGTGACAGAGGGCAGGGGATCCCAGAAGGGACAGGAAATTAAGAGCCCCAAGAAGGGCAGAGCTCACACAGGGATCCACTGAGAGTTTGGCAACACATGATAGGGGTGAGAGGCACACCTAGACTCAGTCACCCACTGTGAGACCTGGAGCATGCCCTTCTGTTCCCTGACTCCAGTTACCTCAGTGGAGCACCAGCGCCAAGCTGGGGACAGAGCAGATGGCCATGTGGTCAGTAGGTTGGTCACTCATCGCTCCCTTTTCAGTAGGGAGCTGGGATGGATCTGCCTTTTTGCTGTGTCCTCATATTAGGAGACTCACATTAGGAAATGACATGGGTTGTCTTTGGTAACAGCTACTATCGCTCAGATTCTGCGTTATCCTCACAACAAGCCTCTGTAATCGACATCCTTGTGCCCCCTTTACAGATGAAGAACACTTCAGAGGTGACAAGCGCTAGCCGGTACCCAAGCCCTTATCCGCTGTCACCCAAGGACCATGCTGCCTCCTCCACCCAGGAGCTTCTGGGACCAGAGTTCTCCATGTCCAAATAACTTTCTTTTCCTTCCTCCCTCTTCTCTAGGTTCACAACCGAAACCTCCTGTCTCTGGACTTTGACCGTGTGACACGCACAGAGAAGATATACGACGACCACCGCAAGTTCACCCTGCGGATCCTTTACGATCAGGCAGGGCGGCCCAGCCTCTGGTCCCCCAGCAGCAGGTTGAATGGTGTCAATGTGACCTACTCTCCAGGGGGCCACATTGCTGGCATCCAAAGGGGCATCATGTCCGAAAGAATGGAATATGACCAGGCAGGCCGCATCACTTCCAGGATCTTTGCTGATGGGAAGACATGGAGCTACACATACTTAGAGAAGGCAGGTGTCTGTCTCCCTCTTTTACTGACCTGACTGTGTTCTCTGTTGCTGTGGCTCAATCCCTGCTAGGCCCAAGCTGCTGACCTCCATGGGACAGAATTGATTCCCAAGAGCTTCTTGGAAATCTGCCACAGAGGGCCCGGGGACCCCAAGAGGCATCTACGTGGCCCAAGCAAATGTAAAAGTCCCACCTGATAGTTGGGCTGGGTGCAGGTCCAAACATCAAGTGGGCTTCCAGGGAAGGACTCAGGCTCAGACTCAGACAGGAGTCTGCGCCAGGCTCTCCGGCAAGGTGTCACCTGGCCCCAGGACTGAGGCAGAAGTCTAGGGATCATGATTCAGGCAAGAGGTGCTGCATCCTGATATTCCAGCACTGGGCTTTGCCTTGGTAAATTTTTCAGGTCAGGACTCATTTCATCCTGGGGCTAGAATTCAGAAAGGACCTGAAATCAAAAGCTAATCCCAAATGAGAGAAATCAGTTGCTTTGATGCCTATATGCCTCTAGTTCTATTACCTGCTCGCTTTTCCCTGAGGCAGAATTCATATTTCATGCCCAAGTTTTGGTACCCAAATCCTTGTTTTGTTTCCTGTCACTCATCACCTGCCCAGGGCCTAGGCTCTGTTCACTCTGGGGTCAGTCTCCCCAGGCCTGGACTGGGCGAGCATCTCTGACAGCCATCTTCTGTGGTAGTGCTAAAAGTCCTTGGAGGTCATCCAACATGCTGAAAGCCAAACCCAGAAGAGAAAGAATGTTCCCAGGGCCACACAGTGAGTCTGCTGCTAGAAGCCAGGTTTTCCATTCCCATCACACCCAGCCCAGGGTGGGCTCTGACCTGTTAACCACATAAACAATGTACAAAGCCTTAAATGCCCTTCTCAGACATGCTCTCTATCCTGTAGGCCACAGGGAGTCAGCATTTTAGCAGACTATTCACATAGTCAGCTCATGCTTTAGGAAAATCACTCATTTAAATAGGAAGACTGATTAGGAAAGAATCTGGAGCAAGAAATCCAAGAGAGAGGCTGCGGCAAATTCTTTAGACCAGTGCTCCCAACTTTTCCCCATCCCATCACATGCTAAAATCATCATTTGTGCCCCACAAAGGAGTAAACTAAGGAGGCTAATGGCCTTTGTGTCCTAGGGGCTCAGGCCCTGCCAGAGCCAAAGTCTGAGAGATACCCTTTATTTTAACACAGACACCCCAAAAGCTGCCCAGTAGTTAGAAAGCTCTGGTTTGAGTGTGACCAGGCAGAATCACCAGGTTCCTGGGCCTTTCATTCCTTTCCTTTAAACCTTCAGCAGACAGACCTAGTCTGCTTCCCCCACTCCTCTCATCTGTCTCTTGCTTTTCCTCTCCTCCAGTCCATGGTGCTGCTCCTCCACAGCCAGAGGCAGTATATCTTTGAGTTCGACAAGAACGACCGCCTCTCATCCGTGACCATGCCCAACGTGGCCCGGCAGACGCTGGAGACCATCCGCTCAGTGGGCTACTACAGGAACATCTACCAGCCCCCCGAGGGAAACGCCTCAGTCATCCAGGACTTTACCGAGGATGGGCATCTGCTCCACACCTACTACCTGGGCACAGGCCGCAGGGTGATATACAAGTACGGCAAGCTGTCGAAGCTGGCAGAAATGCTGTATGACACCACAAAGGTGAGTTTTACCTATGACGAGACAGCAGGCATGCTGAAGACCATCAACCTGCAGAACGAGGGCTTCACCTGCACCATTCGCTACCGTCAGATCGGGCCCCTGATTGACCGGCAGATCTTCCGCTTCACGGAGGAAGGCATGGTCAATGCTCGCTTTGACTATAACTATGACAACAGTTTCCGGGTGACCAGCATGCAGGCCGTGATCAATGAGACGCCACTGCCCATCGATCTCTATCGCTATGACGACGTGTCAGGCAAGACAGAACAGTTTGGGAAGTTTGGTGTCATCTACTATGACATTAACCAGATCATCACCACAGCGGTCATGACCCACACGAAGCACTTTGATGCATATGGCCGAATGAAGGAAGTGCAGTATGAGATCTTCCGCTCGCTCATGTACTGGATGACCGTCCAGTATGACAACATGGGGCGAGTCGTGAAGAAGGAGTTGAAGGTGGGACCCTACGCCAACACCACCCGGTACTCCTACGAGTATGATGCTGACGGTCAGCTGCAGACGGTCTCTATCAATGACAAGCCCCTCTGGAGGTACAGCTATGACCTCAATGGGAACCTGCACTTACTGAGCCCCGGGAACAGTGCGCGGCTCACCCCATTGAGGTATGACCTCCGTGACCGCATCACAAGGCTGGGTGACGTGCAGTACAGGATGGACGAGGATGGCTTCCTGCGGCAGAGGGGCAGTGACATCTTTGAATACAACTCAGCCGGCCTTCTCATTAAGGCCTACAACCGGGCAGGTGGCTGGAGTGTCAGGTACCGCTACGATGGCCTGGGGCGCCGGGTTTCCAGCAAGAGCAGCCACGGCTATCACCTGCAGTTCTTCTATGCCGACCTGACCAACCCCACCAAGGTCACCCACCTCTACAATCACTCCAGCTCCGAGATCACCTCCCTCTACTACGACCTGCAGGGACACCTCTTTGCCATGGAGCTGAGCAGCGGCGACGAGTTCTACATAGCCTGCGATAACATCGGGACCCCTCTTGCTGTCTTCAGTGGGACTGGCCTGATGATCAAGCAGGTCCTGTACACCGCCTACGGGGAAATCTACATGGACACCAACCCCAACTTCCAGGTCATCATTGGCTACCACGGTGGCCTCTACGACCCGCTCACCAAGCTCGTCCACATGGGCCGACGGGACTATGACGTGCTGGCAGGACGCTGGACTAGCCCAGACCACGAGTTGTGGAAGCACCTTAGCAGCGGCAGCATCATGCCTTTTAATCTGTACATGTTCAAGAACAACAATCCTATCAGCAACTCACAGGACATCAAGTGCTTCATGACAGGTGAGGACGGGGGCTTTCTCAGGGGCACCCCCACTGTTGCTCTGGCCTCTGATGAGACAGTCTTCCTTAAGGAGGTTGAAATGGGGCAGTGGGGACCATTCACTTTTTCTTGGAGCAGCATTCCCAAAAGTAGAATTGAATCAATACTAGTTCAGAAAAAAATGCTCTGGAAAAAAACTGGTTCTGAGGTCAGGCCTGGTGGCGCATGCCTGTAAGCGGCAGCCTAGGAAGCTGGGTCTGGGGATCGCGGTTTGAATCCCACTCGGGGCAACGTAGCAAGACCACGTTCCAAAAAAATAGCTGGGCGTGGTTGCGCGTGCCTGTAATCCCAGCTACCTGGGAAGCTGAGGCTGGGGATTGCTTGAGTCTGTAGTACCCCGGGCAACGTGAGCCTGCGTTCCACAGGCAAAAATAGCGAGACCTAGTCTCAACAACAACAACAAAAAAAGGTTCTGGAACAAATCAATCTGACAGGCAAACACCGTTCTTAAATTTTCAAAATACCTTTCAGCTTATGAAAGACTGTGAAAAGTCCTATAGTGAAAAGAACTGCTTAATGCATTTACCCACTATTTCTCAAACTTATTTGACCGTGAAACCCACTTTTTCACCATGAAATCTCACTGGATAAATCACTTAAGAATGCACTTGGAGAATTTCTGACTCAGAGACCAAGCTGACTATAAGTTCCCCCATAAGTTAGGTGGGAAAGAAAAAGAGTTTAGTTCTCTTAGGATAATGGAATGGAAAATTCAGACTTTGAGACAGAAACGTGTGAAATATCCACTGTTTCTAAGTTATGACATGTCACAAAAATCATCTAACTTTCCTGAATTCCAGTTTCTCAATCTGTAATTTGAAGTTAGAATACCTACCTTGACTCTGATAAGTTAAATGTGCATATTGTAAATTCTCAAGCAACCACTGCAAATAAAGACAGAAGTTATAGTGAAGGTGAAGTTGACAGCTTAAAAATAGCAGGTTCAAACAGGGCAGGAAAAAGGAGCAAAGAAAAAAGGGACAAAGAGGGGGTGAAATACCCTATTTGGTAGGTAGTTACCAAAGTGAAATACAACTTTTTTTCTTTTGTAGTGATGATTTTATTCAGAATAAATATGCCAATCCGTAGGATAAATCCATGAATCCATTACTGTGGAGTAATGGATGATGTAACTAGTCCCTGAAGTTAAACTCTTCCTTCTCTCATTCCCTCCTTCCCTCCTGCCTTTCCCTCTTCCTCTATATTCAGGAAACTTTGGCTTACAACTCCATGTGTGATCGACAGGTACAGGGCCACATCTTTTCAGATATATGTCACCACACTACACTTACCCCCAAATTCACCCCATTTTACTGTGCTCCCTCCGTGCCCTGCTCTCTATCCTCCCGCTGCCCTTCCCTCTCTAGCAGCCTCAATTATACAGTCAGATTTCTAGAGTTTGTTTTTAGTTTGGTTTTGTCTTACCCTTAGGTTTGTTTCTCTTATTCCCATATAAGTGAAATCAAGATATGAAATATGTTTTGTAACCATCCTCCCACAGTGCCTGACTCCTTCCCTTTCCTCTGCCCTCAGGCTGACAGTGAGCCTTGTCTTCCACTACCATCAATCCAACTTGAATAGAAAGTGTCCCTGAACTCACAAACCTGGCATCTCCCCCTGTTTGTTGAAGACAAAGCCTCCCCTCCCAAGACAATCTCATTCATTCAGCAAGTTACTTTCTTTGTGCAGCCACAGATTTAGATGCAAGATCTAGAGAGGTGAGCCCTGACCTCCAGGAAAGACAAAGGGTTGTAGTCCACTGTGAGGGCCTGAGACAGAGGTTTGCACAGATGACCTCAGTACACAGAAGGGACACAGCTGGCTCTGTTCAGGAGAAGCTGATACCCAAAGCCCACTTACATGTGTCTATCCATCATGCACTGGACGGAAAGGCAGTCCAGGGAGAGAGGACAGCCCTTAGAAAGTGTGGAGAAGACAGTATGTACTGCTCACAGGAGTCCCCTTAGCTATGTAGTTTCCTGGCCCTCAAGCCTTGTGGCCTAGGCTGTCCCAGGCTGACAGCAGCTAGAAGATTCCCCTTTCAGGAAAAGATTGCAGGTGGCCATACTGAGAGCAGAAGTCCAGGAGTGAGGATTGGGAGAAGACAGTAGTGGGCAGGTGTGATGAGGACCTATTTGGGGCCCATGGATGCCAGGAAATGTCCCAGAAGTGCTCCCCAGCCTTCCCTGTGCTTAGCCTGGCTTCTGACCCTGAGAAGCTTAATGGATGAAGAGACCATTTCCCTCACAATCTGGATGTGTCAAGCACACCCCAGCTTTACCCTCCATTGAGCCTCTTGTGAGATGTTTTGGCAAGTGACAGAGTTTTTTAAAAATGGTGCAAAAACATTTTAATACTGAAAATCAAGATGCCAGTAACTCTCAGTAAACCCTACCTTTCAGCATTCACATGGGTTATGCACAACTTCATTCCTCTCCAGCAGCCATAACAACAAAAAAAGAGCATCTTCTTTCCAAAAATTTCTCCAAGAATCCGGGAATATACTCCAGCTGGATGGACTCAGGGCACATGACAATTCCTGATGCCATCACTATGGCTGGGAAAATAGAGTGCCTAGGTCACATGCCCACTATCAACCCCTTAGGTGAAGTCAGTTTCCCTTAAATCTATGAATGACTCCCCAAAAAAGTGCGGGGAGCAGAAGGGATGCTAAGAAGACAACCAAAACATTTCTAGCACACATACCATCTATGCTATTTGCCCTTGTAGACTGTGAGATGGGGCTCAGGTGACAATTGACACCCTTGCCAGAGGAGGAAAGTGAAGGTTGGAGAGTAGAGAAACGGGTTTACTAAGGAAAGGCAGGGTTGGGGTTATAACTCTGACTCCGAACCCTCATTCTTGGATTTGGGTCTACTTTGTAAAGTGCAAGGTTGGGCAGCCATCCTGGGCAGCCACACAGAAGTGAGGAGTCGGTGCGCGGAAGATAGTCTTAAACTTGAGGGAAGTATCTTGTTCAGATGTCAAAAGAAGGGAGAGTAAGTTCTCAGCTCTTCAGAAATGCTCAGAAGAACAATGAATAAATACATTTTCAGTATTTTTCCTAAAGGCATAATGAGAAAGTTTCCCACCTTCCATTGCTTATAATTAAGGCCTAGCCCTCTCCTCAGCCCCCTGGTTTCCTGGGAAATTGCAATATTCCTCACAGACGCTTTCTGTTGCAACTACAAATTTAGAAGCAAGTTCTTAGCCTCAGGCAAAATAGCTGTGTAGGGTTCCTCCCTCCCCCATTCTGTTTTAATTTCCCGAAGAACCATCTGCCAAGATTCATAGAATCAGAATTTCTTAGAAGCTCAGTGAGGAAAGGACTTTGGAAAAAAAAAATGGCCCAAGCACCTCATGTTATAAGTGAAAGAAATGGCAGCCCAGGGAGCTG
This sequence comes from Uropsilus gracilis, assembly GCA_004024945.1. Taxonomy (NCBI): domain Eukaryota; kingdom Metazoa; phylum Chordata; class Mammalia; order Eulipotyphla; family Talpidae; genus Uropsilus; species Uropsilus gracilis. The sequence continues at coordinate 61,210 of PVHY01002119.1, read as the reverse complement.
GAGGCTTGAGTTGAAACACAGAAAACTTCTGTGAGGCAGGAACTGAACAGGCACACCCCAGAAATATTGCGGGTTCACATCAGACTAACCGCAGTAAAAGCGAGTCTCTCCAAATAGCAAGTCACACGAATGTTTTGGTTTCCCCAGTGCATAAGAAAGTAGTGCTTACACTCTACTATGTCTGATGAGAATGCACAGAAGCACTAGTTTTGAAAAATATACATGCCTTAATTAAATGTGTCAGAAAGTGAACGGCTGGGAATAGTGGCCAAGGGCCTTGCTGTAGGTATATCTGTTAACCAGTAATCTGTGTAACAAAGTTAGGATGGTTCTTGCTAGACCACAGCTGCCCCCAAATGCTAATCCTGTTAGCATTTTTCTCCAGACTTGTGAAGCCCATTCCTCTATCAATTTGCAGATAAGTGGACTGTTCAAGTTTCCCCAGGTTTTAAGTCAGGGAGATAGAATTTGGAGGGTTTGCCTTGCATGGACTTGTATTTTCCTAAAAGTAATCTGCGGTTTAAAGCTTCCATTTCATTGCATCCCACCTCAGTGCCAGCAGGTTTCATACCTGGGCGGGGGCTTTCCAATAACCGAAGCAAAGCATAAGGTTTCTGAATGTGAACGTTCCATGAGACACAGTGGTGAAAGGAACACATTTGTTGACCGACCCCCCCTAAAGGGCATGCCCATCACTGAGATGAGTGAGCCCAGTAGTGGTAGGAAAAGACAGCTCCACCAGTGACTGGACCCAAAAAGCACCTCTCCAGGGAACTGCCTCCTTAGAAACCAAAAGCAGGTCTGGAGGCTGACAACCCAGAGCTACTGGCTCTCAGGCTCAACTCCAAATCCCGCTTTCCCAGACCTCAGACTCAGTTAGTTGCTAGTCAACAACTGTTTTAGCTTCCTCAGCTGTCCACCCCCCAAACCAGGCTGAGCTGTGCTGGGACACAGATACTTAGCCTCTCTCTCACAGACCCTAAATCACCTCCTTCCTTCTCTCCCTGTACAGACTCTTCCTGCTTCAGCAGCCAGTTTTTCAGTCTATCTCTCAGCCTTGCTGAGCTGCTGGCTGATTTCCCTGGGCTCTCCCTGCATGCAGCTCTTTTTTCCAGGCCTTGCCAGCTCATTGCCTGAAGAACCCCCTTCATCTCTGTTGAAACCTAATAAAATTTAGCCAGTTTTCAGTGTCTGGCTGAAATGGCACCATCCTCATGAAGAATTGTCATCCTGTCCAACTGAAGGACTTCTGTCCTCCTCTCTTCTTTTTTGTTGGATCAACATTCTCCTGCACCCAAGTCCTATCTCTTCTTTAGGGTCCTGAATGTACCTTGGGAAGGGCTGTCCCACACAGTGCTGGGCACATAAAGGCACTAGCATCAGTGGCCAAGGAACCCCTGACACAATCCTCTCATTTCCTTATGGTTTTACTGCCCAACTCCACTCTCCAAAGAGTGAAATTCTCAGGGCGAAACCCTAACCATCCCTGAACCTAATATTTTATGACTAAATAACTCTCAAAGAATGTTATAAAATCACAAGTCCCAGAGCTAGATCCTCAAGCCCAATAGAAAGCCTGGAAATTGAAGGCCAGGGCAGGGCAGTGACTTCTGTGGGCTATCAGAGTCAATGAAATGTGGGAACTCTGCTCTTGATATGAGAGGCAATCATGCCTAAAGACTCTAATCTCTGCAACTAGGGTGAGGAAAAGATGGAAAGGTGGTTTTTCTTTCTTTTTTGTATTAGTTTAATTCATCAAATGATGTAATCCATGTATGCATTGTGAAATGAAGTACCACAATACATTCAGTTAACATCTATTGCCTGACATAGTTACAAAAAATGTATTTTTTCTTGTAATGATACATTTCAGATGAGAAGAGGAGACACTCTCTTTGCAGCTTTCTGGTATACTTCCAAGTCACATCAAATTAACTGGAGTCGCTGGGCTATAGTTTACATTCCGAGAATTTACAGCCGGAAGCCTATGCCATTTGACCATCTTCATCCCCTGGCAACCACCAATCTGTTTTCTGTTCCTATGAGTCAGTTTTCTAGATTCCACATATAAACAAAATCATCATACAGTATCTGTCTTTCTCTGTTGGACTTATTTCACATAACATGATGTCCACAAGGCCCATCTATGTTGTTGCCAGTGGCAGGATTTTCTTCCTTTTTTTTCTAATGGTTGAATAATATTCAGAGTGTTTGCTTCTTAAATGAATTTTCTCTTTAAAAAAAACAATCGTAAACGCCTCCACTGGGTGTGGTGTCCTCTGCAACTGCTTGCTCTTGATGCTGGGGATGGCCATGGATGGGTCTTTATCTATCGCAGTTGCCCCTACAGGTGAAACTGAAGGTCCTGGGGCTTAGAGTTGCCTGGAAACAAGATTGCACTCAAATTCCATATCTGTCTAGGAGGCAGATGCTCATTCCCTGGAGCATGTTTGACTCTGATGCCTTTAGCCATTTCCCAAAGCACTCTCCTAGCTGGCTCTCCCTCCCCCCCCCCACCCCAGCACTCTGTCACATTTCACCCCCACCTGCAGCCTGACGTCACCTAGACTGCATTCTGGGAATAATTCACAACTGAGGTCCTTTTGCTTCATGAGGCTCTTTCTGTTTTCCTCCCTCCCAGATGTCAACAGCTGGCTCCTCACCTTTGGATTCCAGCTGCATAACGTAATCCCTGGCTACCCCAAGCCAGACATGGATGCCATGGAGCCCTCCTATGAGCTCGTACACACCCAGATGAAAACTCAGGAATGGGACAACAGCAAGGTAATTCACATACTTGGCCGCCCAGTCCTCTGGTCTTTTGGACATTACAGGAGTAAGTCCTCCAGCTTTTCAGGAAATGTACTTGGATGATGGAAACTGCTGTGTACCTCCACTGTGCCTACCAGAAACTGTTCAGCTAATGCTTAGTACCACCCACTGGTGAGCCATCTGGAGCAGCACACAAACCCTGGCAGGCTGCATTTGGAGCTCTGTATGTGACTCCAAATTTGTAGTTCATAAGAACAGTGAACCCTTATCATCACCCAGAACAAAAGTGCAAGGAGGTGTTTCTGAGCTCCTCTGTGTGCCTGACCTTGTAGGGGAATTCTCCATAAGCCCCCACACATACCCTGGTGTTATTTTTCTCCTTGTACAGATTTAAAGCCCAAGACTTTCCCAATGCCACATGACAAGGAAAAGGTGGAACTGGGAGTCGAACCCAGGTCTGTCTGGAGGTGCTCAAAAAAACAAGCACATTGTAGGTGCTCAAGAAAATCTTCCTTTCTTGTGTTCCTTTTATGACTCAGTTTCAAAAACCCATGGAACTATATATCTTTAAAGCTTCTTAAACAGGCTCACCCTGCCCTGCCCTGTCACCACAGGCTCATTGGCTCATTTCTTCTCTTACCATCTTCTATCATCAGCCAGAGACTGCAGAGGTGATGCCAGACCTTCTAGGAGAGCCCTAGAAGACCAGGGGGTTGAGACTGAGGAGGAAAACAGGGTTAGGTAAGGCCAGGCTGCTAGCTTTAGAAATGCACATATCCACCCTGATTCCTTTAGGACTCAGCTCCAGCGCCACACCTCATGCTCTGGGGCACGCTGTATTTTCCTCTATCAAAGCACTAGCCACAATACATTTCCCTCTTCCCTTTCCCATGCATCTCCAAGAGACTATGAGCCCTAAGAGGGAAAGAACAGTCTTATTTAAGTACCTAGCAGCCCAAGCAGAGAGCAGGTACCTGGAAAACTTACGTTGCATGAACAGATGATTGAAGGGTGCAAACACCCCTTTGAGTTAGCCATCTCCCCTGTTTCACAGAGGAGAACAGGGCTCAGTGAAAACTTGGCCCAGGACACTAGGTGGGAATATGTAGAAGACAGTGAGAACCTAGACCCTGTGTGACTACATGTCCCCATCCCCCTTCTACCCACCACCTGCCCTTCTGCCCCTTCCAACCCCCACTGACCCCCAAGCCTGCCCCTGATGCCCTCAATATCTGAGGTTCCTGGGGCCACTTCCAGCAGCTCAGGTGCGTCTGCCAAGCCAGGTCCCTCCTCCACCCTGCCGAGCCTCGGTCTCTGACGGCCTGTTTGCCAGCCGCGCCTGTCAATGAATTATTGATTTCTGCCCTTGGCAAGCATCGGAGATCTTTGTTGTTGAGCACTCCAGCTTTCGTGAAACTCTAGGAAATAATTGTTCACAGACAGGGTTCTATTAATTATAAAGAGGACTTAATTTCAGGGAGAAGCCGATGGGCTTGTTTCTAAAGCTATTTCCCTGAGCCGCTGATAAGGCCCTGGAGCCTCTCTGAACATGACTTCGCCCAGCTCCCCAGTCACAGAATGGATAGGTAGATGGCATACCCAAGAGACAGGGCCCAATCTGTCCCCCAAACCAACCAAAACCAGGGGTTCCAGCAAGAGCCCCAAGGAAGCACCGTATGGGCAGAGGACCTCCTTGAAAATCACATCTAAACACAGCCAAGAACAATAAAGCGGGGTAAGAGGCTTTATATAAATTGCTGCTTTTCATCTTACCACACATTCTTGCCAAAAATGTGTTTCTCACCTTCCTCCATCTAATGTTACTGCCTCCACCTTCAAGGCAGATCTCAGACCCTGCCATGTCCTGGGGCCCATGTCACTGCTCCACCTTCAGGCTGAGGTGTTCTGAGTCTTGTCCACACCTCCCACTCCAGCCACCCTTGAAACTGAGCCTCCAGAACCAGGAGAACCTGGGTTTGAGTACTCGAGTACTTAGGAATTGTATGACTATCTATTTGCTCTTCAGCCTCACTTTCCTCAGCTATAGTCACAATAATGATAACCATACCTACCCAATAAAATTATTATAAAGATCAAATGAGAGAGACTCTAGCTCAATCAAATGCAGGGGCTGTGACCTCTGTTCTAGCTGTTACTCAGACTATCACCTATCACTTTCCACCTTTGATGGTGGTTATGTGACAACACATATATATATATATATATATATATATATATATATATAGTCATATATATATATTGTCGCACCTCACTAAAATGGTAAGTTCCCCAGTGGCAGGAATGATGCTTGATTCCTTGTGATACCTCCAGGCCCAGAGAAGGCCCTAGCACCAGGGACATCCTCCCTGAATAGTTTCTGAATAGAGGGGTGGAAAATAGGTGGGTGAAGTTTGGCTGGATCTCCCAGCGGTCAGTTGTAGAGCTAGATGCTGCTGGCTGGCTACTAAATGTATATAAATTCAACTTACTGTTGTAAGCTGACTCTGTAGTCTCTTGGGGGTTCTTGCCTTTGCCTTACTCTCTTTCTTGTCTCCATCAGTCTATCCTCGGAGTGCAGTGTGAAGTGCAGAAGCAGCTCAAGGCCTTTGTCACCCTAGAACGCTTCGACCAGCTCTATGGCGCCACGATCACCAGCTGCCAGCAGTCCCCAGAGACGAAGAAATTTGCATCAAGTGGCTCTGTCTTTGGCAAGGGGGTCAAGTTTGCTTTGAAGGATGGTCGAGTGACCACAGACATCATCAGCGTGGCCAACGAGGATGGACGAAGGGTTGCCGCCATCTTGAACAATGCCCACTACCTAGAGAACCTGCACTTCACCATCGACGGGGTGGACACCCACTACTTCGTGAAATCCGGGCCTTCTGAAGGCGACCTGGCCATCCTGGGCCTCAGTGGGGGGCGGCGGACCCTGGAGAATGGAGTCAACGTCACTGTGTCTCAGATCAACACGATGCTCAACGGCAGGACTAGACGCTACACAGATATCCAACTCCAGTATGGGGCACTGTGCTTGAACGCTCGCTATGGGACGACGCTGGACGAGGAAAAGGCACGGGTGCTAGAGCTGGCGCGGCAGAGAGCTGTGCACCAGGCGTGGGCCAGAGAGCAACAGAGACTGCGGGAAGGGGAGGAGGGCCTGCGGGCCTGGACAGAGGGGGAGAAGCAGCAGGCGCTGAGCACAGGGCGGGTGCAAGGTTACGATGGCTTCTTCGTGATCTCCGTTGAGCAGTACCCAGAACTGGCAGACAGTGCCAACAACATCCACTTCATGAGACAGAGCGAGATGGGCCGAAGGTGACAGAGAGGACCCCGGCCTGAACTTCTTGCCAAAGACAGCTACTCTTTTGTGGCCGCATACCTGACTGTGTTGTACTAAAAAAAAAAAAAAAGAAAGAAAGAAAGAAAAGAAAAAAAAAAGTTGTTTTTTAAAACAAGTGCAGAAAACAAAAAAAAAAAAAGTTGCATTGTAATTCATGCAACATCCTTTTTTTTAAGAAAAGAAAAACAATTTGGCCTTCACACATTTTTTGCAAGAAGGTATTTTTTTTTCTGTAGTGTGATCACAATGAAAACCTTATTGTCTTTTGTTCCCTTTTTCCTTGAGGATTTTTTCCCTTGTTGTTTGGGGTACCTTTCTCCTCTGAGACTCATTTCCTGGGGTGTGTCCTTGTCTGTCCCTAGGTACCCGGTGTGATGTGAGACATGAATGTCTGTGCTAACTTGTCTCATGTACAACCCTTTTTTCGATGGGGGTTGGGCAGGAGTGAGGGGTATGGAGAGTAAAAGGCCAGAACCAAACTTCCAAGGGGGCCTGAGAGGAAGATTTGCAGGACCTGAGGCTCTTTGCTAGGCTTCTGAACCTGGTGGAAGTGGCTTTTTACTTGTTCACTGGCCCCGGAGGGCCACCAATGGCTTCGTCTTACTCCGGGGAATTTCACAAGGTCATTCAGCACCTTTTTCAAGCTGCCCCAAACTCCTGCCCGAGCTTTACATTTTGAGGTGAAATGCATCCCCAACCCCTTTTGCAAATTGTGTGTAGTTGTCAGTGTCACCCCAACGCTGGGATGGAGAAAATGTCTCCTAGGCCCTTCCCCCCCCCCCCATCCAGCAACTCACATCCTGGGGCTGAGCGCCCACCTCAGCGAGGCAGAGGTCCCAGGACGTCTGTGGTTGGTTGCCCCTCCCGTGGTGTTCCTCATTCATCTCCTCCTGTCTCCCAAAGTCCAATGTGAGAACCAGCATGCACAGCCAGCCTTCGGCATGGGCGCCATGTCCAGGAAGGGGAAGGCTGCCTGTGACAAAGGGGCAGTGGCAGCCAGGATACCAGCCTGCCTCCCAAAGGGAAGCTGTCTCCCATGATTTGGGGGATCTTCCCTCCACTGCTCAGCTGCCACCACTGGGAAATAGGCATGTGTAGGAGCATGGTGCTCAGTGGCCTTTGATTCTGGAAAGATGCTTAGCAGAAAGTCAGCCAAAGAGAGAAAGGCATGAGCCAAGCGTGCGGCCAAGCAGGTCCAAGGCTCCCCTGCCTGCCACCTACAGGCTAATCACAGAGCTGAGATGAAACTGGATGGGCTTTCAGGAGATCACTTCAGTGAAGTTCTTCTAAAATCGCTTTGTCTTTAGAAGCCTGACCGGGGTTTTAAAGAAAGACTGAGGAGAAAGGAGGAAAGAACTCATTTGGTGTGACTTGGCAGTGTCTTGCAACCCCATCAGGATGGGGGAATGCTCATCCTAGTGCCCATGGATCCCGGAGACCAGGCTCCATATCCCCCTGAAGACCTAGGCCCATGGTCACTGGGCAGAGGCTTAGGCCCTCTCCGAAGCAGCTGCCCACCCCCGGTGGGGTACCCTGGCCGTGACAGCTGCCTACAGACCAGGAGCCTTTTGAGGAGGGGAGAACAGCAGCAGAGGTTACCTAGCTCCTTGCTACTGTCTCATCTGCCTAGTCACCATCTCTTTTACCACTCACAGAGGCTCTAGGGAACCAGGAGGGGCAACCAAATGCTTCTTTTGGAGCGGGGCTTCTTAAAAAATGGGACTTTTATGGGTTGCATTTGCATTAAGCGTGAAAAATGAATTCTGAGTCTGAGCTATTCCCCGTGGAAACCTTGTTGGACTGATAAGCTCATGGCACCTTTATAGCCTTACTCACAGAGTCTTCAGAATATTACCTGAGTTAATGAAACCAAGAAGGTCTCTTACTGCATGAGAATCGGAGCAGTGTGTGGTCGGGGTTCTGCCTGGCAGAGGGAAAAGAGGTTTCGCCTTACATCATCCCACTGGGATTAGAGGATGTGTTTCGCTAAGTGCTCTTCCTATTTCCAAAAAAGTCACACTGCTGTGACAGTGAGCCTCAGCCTGTTTGTCCATGGGCTGCCCACTCCCTCTGGGTGCAGAGATCCAAGGAGCCAGATGCAGGAAGCACCCTTGGGCCCACAAGGCATGGCGGGAGCTGGCTGTGGAGCCCATCGGCAGGATCTTCTCAGATGGGATGGAAAACAGTTTGGTGTGGAGAAACAAGCTCTTCATCCAAAACAGACTTATCAAACTGTACTCTTGATATAAGGGCAAAGCACTCCTGCCCACTGACCTAGCTGATCGGTCTGATCTTGGCTGCCCGACATCAGCCACAGCCTCCAGGGGACATGTCCGTAGAGGTCAGAGACTGCATGAGGGCCAGCAGAACAATCACCTCCACCTCCCCAACCCTCTGCCTCTCCTCCACCCCATCAAAATAACAATGTCAACTTCTAACCATCGAAAACACAGAGAATGGTTAAATATTCCTTTTATTTTAAACACGTGAGCTATAAATCCCTTTCCTGGGTTGCATACCACTAGGGAGGGCCCAGCTTCTGTGCAGGGAGAAGCTGAGCCTCCCCAGGTTTCAGAGCGAGGCTCTTAGGTGTGGTCTGGGTGCTGTCTGGCGGAGACGGTGCTGCAGACATCACCCCTAAAAGGCTGGTTTCCATGCATGCCTCCACTCTGTCAGGCTCCTGCTGAGGTTACAGGTCAGTCTCACAGCAGGAGAGACTAAAGCATAGACCACAGTTGCCCATACCTACCTAGTGACCTCCGGGCTATAAATCCCCATCCCTTCGGGCATTAATCCACCAACTCAGCCTTGGAACAAGCAGCCCTCGCTCACTGGTTCCCAGTTCTGCAGGATGTCAGCCTCTGACCCAAAGGTTTATTTTGGAACAGTCCCCGCTTCTCCCCTCCCCTCCTCAGATGCCTAAAATTGGACAGTAGTGCTTCCTTGGCTCTGCCTCTTAGGGGACGAGGTTTCCTTTACCTGTTCCCGCACAGACATGCTTGGAGGGCAGAGGGTGACTCTGGGAGGGAGGGGGCATCCTTGGTAAGTCACACCTGTGTCAGCGCTGAGCCTTGCCTCCCAGAGCTGTCGGCTGAGCATTAAGCCAAGGAACAGACCAGTACCTGCTTTCTGCCAAGGCATGGAAGGTTTGAAATAACCCCTGAGGACCTGAGCAGAGGCGGAGAGTGCCAGGGGGTATGCTTGTAATGCCTCAGGATGGGGTGGAGCTGGGAGCAGAGGATGGTGAGGCAAAGAAGGTGAGTGTAACCGGGCAGTGTTTTCACAGACACAATCCAGGAATCAGATCTATTTTTGTAAACGAGAATAAAGAACCTTTTCAGCTGTGACTTTTAAGTGCCACCTTTGTAGATGACTGGGCTTCCCACTGTGCAGAGGCAAGGCTGCGGATAGCCCACTTAGAAGGCAGTTTCGCCACCTGCCACTTGCATTTGCAGCTGGTCATGGTGGGCAGTGATGCTGAGCACCGTGCCCCGGAGGAAGAGGCATGCCAAGCCTCAACAGGTCAGTTGAATCCACTCTCCACTTCTCACCGGGCCACCAAAAGGAAGGCAGCCTTTCCTTCCCTTTGGGGTCCTCGTTAGAACTGAGAGCCTTCCACCGAAGGCTCCTCTCCTCCAGCTAGGTTTATACATGTGTCTATATTTTATTGGAAAGGAGGGGATTCAAAAGAAGAACTCTAGTTCCAGGCCCTCTCCTTTAACCCTTCAAATAACAGCCGACTCATTTTAAAGACTCATTGCTCAGGTGATAGAAACTTTATCCTCTCCAACCTTTACATTCTCAAAACCAGCCTTGCGTACTTGACCGCCCCAGACAGCGGTGAGCTCTTAGGTTTCACATGGAATGCGGAAGATCAGATTGGGGGGGGGAGGCCCAGGAGGGCCGATGCTGTGTTTCCAACCCACTCTGGAATGCCAAAGGCATCACACCCGGAGGCCTCACAGTCCCCAGGAAATTGACCTGAGAGCAAACTGCCAAGGGAAAGCCAACCTTCGGGCAGACTCAGCTGTTCTGGCAGAAGCTGAGTGGCCATGCCCAGCAGCCTGGATTCACCCACCACCAGAATCCCACTTTTCTAAACCTGCCTGTTCCTGAAGACTTCTGAACCTGCAGCTTTGGCGAAAGGACTGTCCCAAGCTGCCTCTGGATGACCAACACTGGAGACTCTGGCCTTACCATGTGGAAATAGTTTTCCTGAAGTCTGGAACTAATTTTGAGAAGTTTTTTTCTCAACACTTTTGTGTTTCTAACACTGTATTCTTGACTGTGTAAATATCGACCAGGCTGTAAATAAATGCAGATGTAGATACCTTCTAGAAAAAGGAAAAGGCATAAAAACACAACCAGAAGTGATCCCGTGTAGCCTTCGTTGATAAATAAAAGAATATTTTGTGTTTAAAGGTGTTTGGTACCTTTGTCTGCAGAGTGCTTGGCTGCCTCTTGCCCGTCCCAGCCCTGAACCAGCCCTCTGAGTTTGCGCTTCAAGATGTTGGCTGTTCTCAGGATGATCTGCCGGCTGACTCAGCGCTTAGGTTCCAAAGTTCCTCTTACGTTCTCCAGGTAACAGCTGTCCTGGAGAGGCATTTCCAGAGGTCATAGAGGCCTGAGGACTTAATTTCAGGCTGGAGGAGGTGCTTGGCAAAGCAACCCTGACCTCACCTATGCGCCACAGCTCCTCTAGGCCAAGTCCCCACAGGTGTCCTCGCTGACTGTGGAAACAGACCCCGAAAGGTAGGACAGTTCAACCATGCCCTAGAAGAGAGGCTGTGCCCTGCCACTGGACACGGAGTTGCCCACCGGCCCATTGCATTCCAAATGGCTGCCCCTGGTTACACTTTCAAAAACCAATGCATATTCATCATGCAAATGATTACAGCCACCTAACACAACTTGGGGGGAGAAGGTCCTTTAGTATTGTTTCTTTTCCTCTTGGTATTATGAATGTCTTTTTCAAATATCCTAGGTAGTTGTCTTCACAGCATACAGGTGGTCTTTCACCCTGCTTTTCTCATTTAACCTCACATGCAACCTATCAGCTCTAAAAGTCAGGGATGACAACTGGTCATCTTAGGAAAGTGCATTTGCTAAGCCCAGCACCCCACTGTGAATGCAAACCTTATGAAAATTCAAATAATTGAGGACAGGAATTGGAGCAGAAAGCCTTGCGGCTCCCCTGCGAGCCTTAGCAGCGACCATCCTATGGGAGAGCATTTTTGGCTTCTGGCACCTAATTCCACCCAGGCAATCATGGGGTATCAAGTCCTCCGACCCTGGCAGTCCCTCTTCTGTGGCCCAGGGGCCTCAGGCAATGGTAGAGAAAAGCCTCTTTAGGAGTCAGTCCAAACTGAGTGAAAACCCTGATTCTAATGCTTGTGGGGTGATTGCAGGCAGCCCTTTGCCCTCCGGGGGTCTCCCATCTGTAAAGAGGTATACAAATACGCAGCCCTCCAGCTAGGTCTTGTAACTCATTGCTGGAAGCACACAGGTCAACAGCTAAGTTAAGTTCTCCCACCCACCACCTCCCTGCCCAAGGCAGCCACAGGAAAGTCACCCTAGGTCCCCACAACTGCAACTGCAAGCGAGCTAGTTTCTAAGGACACATTTCGTTCAGTAAAGGACATGGCTCTGTTTTTTCTTCATCCATGTTATATTAAAATGATTTATTCTCAAGAATCTGCTGTAGTCTTTCCACTAAGTGGTTCTCAAACTTTGGCCCCCATGTGAGAGGTCATCAAAACCCACGTCCACAGTTTCAAATCAATTTCAAGTTGAATATGGAATCGCTAACATGTTCCCAGATGACACTGATATTGCAACACTAACATTTTCCCAGGTGATGCTGATGCCTCATCATGCTCTGAGACACCTTATTCCCCATGCCATCCTTATAGCAACTACAGGATCAGCTAGACAGCCCAGTGCTGCAGGAGCTCTTCAGCTACACTCACATTGCTTGCAGCCAGCAGAACCAGTGTGCCAGTTGCCTTCTACTCACTCCTTTTTCCCATTACACTTTACCTGCCTCTCCAACCCCCCACCATGTCCTTGGGCCCTTGCTCCTGTGGGCCTTGGCATATGCTGCTTCCAGAGTTTCACTGAAATGTTGGCCCAAAACCCCTCACGGTTTGTTTCATCTCAGAAGTTACTTGTTCAGCATCCCCTGAGAGCTGGTGCTTTTCAAGACAGGGTTTTCTTGGATGTGAGTTCCCTGAGCTTTGGGGCCTATCTTTATAAACCTCTGCTTGTCCCCAGCATGCAACAAGTGCCCAGTGGGGATCACCCTAAGTTCAGCTTTCCCTTTGCCATAGGGACACACTCTGGTATATTTGAGAAAGAGGTCTCCTGAGTTAAGCCACTTGGAAAGTGGTATGTCTCCCTCCAGTGCATTCCTGGTAAATCCGCTACAGCTACCACAGAGTCAGGCAAGGACAAAGGAGCAAAAGGAAGTAGAGCCATGATGGTTTCCTCCCTAGCAGCCTGCAGCCCCCACTGTCCTCTCTAACCTACCCTACGTCCATACAGGCAATTCTAACATTCCAGATCCATTAGAGACCGTGCAGAAAATTGCAAGGAACAAGACTTCAGAAGTAAGTGGGGATACAGCTTTTCTCGTATCCTGGGGAGGTGCACCTAAGACAAACCCCTGACAGGGCTTCCTCTTTGGTCACCTCCCACCCCAACCTTGTCCCCGGTCTCTCAGTGGGCATCTTGCCTTCTCTACTGTAAATCTCTCTCTGTGCCTGGGAAAACACCACTCCTACTAGAAGGCCCAGCCCTTTCCCTATCACACCACCCAACACTTCTTAAGCTTGAGTTCATCAGGCTAGGACAGCCCCTGGTCATTCCCTCAAGGTCTCAGATGCTGTTGGGATTGCAGATCATTCTTGATCCTTAAGGAATCCAAACCATGTTTTAGAGTCAGACTTACTTTGGTAGAACAAATATCATTGCTTAGAAGCAGTGAAGTCTTAAAGCCTTTGGAAAAACAGAGGTATTTTCCTACCTACCCTATAATCTCAACCCATCCTCCCACTGGGGTGTCAGTACCCAATACTGTCTGCAGAACTCTGGGGCTTTTGCTTTGTCATCCTAGATGATGGAAAGAAAATGGATGGATAAATGATTGAATGCTATGATCAGATCTTTGAGTCCTAAAGGGAAAATTACAGCTAATCAGCATTTAATGAACTGCCCCAAACATTCTTAAGAGAAATTAGAAATTTGAGACAGAACCCTTTGCTTATATACATCACCACCCACTCAGGGAATCTAAAATTACTGAGAAAACAGACATTGATACAAGGAACCTCTAAAGCCACCACACCAAAAGCCTCTTCATCCAAGCTTGCTAGAACTCAGGAGTCTCATGAAGGAGAACAGAAACCTTTGGAGTTTCACCCTGGGAGATGTGACCAGAGGTCCAGCACCTGGATTGGAGAGGCAAAACCTTCTTGGTTCCAGGCACAGGAGTTACCTAGCAGAAGCAGGCAAGGTGACCACAACTCCGGCACTGCAGTGTATAGGGCTAGTGGAAGCAGAATTCCATCAATGTCCAGGGTAAGGTCCAGACCCTGAGGACAGGCATCTGGACCCACACAGGTGAACTGGACAGAGGTCACAGGACACATGCTTTATTGATTTACAATAAAACTTACAAGAGTTTGACTGTAAGAGGAACCAAGCTCTGCAGGACTTAAGTTCAATTCTCCACCAGAGCCTGAATTCTATGCCAGCAGGGCCAGTCCAGATCCCACTTACTGCCTGGGTGCAGTGGGCAATAGTAAGTGGCAACACCTACTATCCATCCAGCTCACTAAAGTGGGTAGGAAACAGACCGAGTACTAAGAAAGTGCTCCCAACAGAAACCTCTTTCCACAGTCAAAGAATAGAAACACAGGGTAGCCTGTGTCGGGAGAGAAAGGAATCTGAGAAAATTTCCTGGGAGAGGTGGATTTGGAGAAGGGATTAGATGAGAGTAGAAGACATTCCTGGTGGGAGAAAGGTGTGCTGTTCTTGTGTGCTGGGGGAGCCTGAGCCTCTGAGTCCTGTTCCTGTGAATGTGGTCCAGGCAAGCACAGAGCCAGAATCCCCAGGGCTCCAATCCAGTACATCTCAACTCTTTTCACCCAGCAAAACACACAGTGGCCTGCGTTATCAGCCAGGAACCACAGCTTCCTCCCATGGGTTTATGTAGATTTGGTTTAATAAAGGTGGAGGTTACATGCAAACCTCTGCAAGCAGATATGTGTCCTCCTCCTCCCCACTCATAAAGCATATCAGAATGCAAGTGATCAGACTCCAGGGATAATTTTGAGTGCATGCTAATTGATAACAAAAGGAATTATTTTACAAAGCTGTACTTTAAATATCATTGATGATGGCTTCTGACACATTGCATCGCTGTTTAGCAATATGAAGACTGCGGGGGGGGGGACATGCTACCTCCTTTCTTTCTCTTTCTGTCTTGAATGGGGCAGTTTCTCACAAATCCTGAACAGAGATTTGTCTGAAAGTCATTTATTAGGAGGTAGTATGCAAGAAAAAACAGGTAGACAAGTGAAAGAAAGAGGACCCACAGCTGGGCACGGTGGCTCGTGTCTGTAAGCTTCAGCCTATGAAGCGGTCGGGGCTAGGGATCACGGTTCGAGTCCTGTTTGGGGCCCATAGCAAGACCTAGTTCCAAAAAAAATAGCTGGATGTGGTGGTGTGCGCCTGTAATCCCAGCTATCTGGGAAGCTGAGGCTGGAGATTGCTTGAGTCTGCAGTACCCCGGGCAACGAGAGTCTGCGGTTCCACGGGCAAAAATAGTGAGACCTAGTCTCAAAAAAAAAAAAAAAAAGAGGACCCACAAAAGGATGAGATCAAGCAAAGTGCCCAAAGAGTAAACCCAGCTCAGTCCAGTGAGGGAGTCATGGAAACGAGCTAAAGCACACCTGACAGTGTGACTGGGGGCAAGAGGACTGGAGGATTGACACCTCTCTATCTGTCAGTCATCAGTGAAGATCTTCCCCTAGGGATGGCATTGCCCAATACTCTTGACTCTGCCTCAGCACAGGGAGCCCCAACATCATGGGGACAGCCCACCTACCTAGAGTTGCGGGTGTTGGTGCTGGCAATGAACACATAGCATCATTCACTGCAGTCCAAGGGACTTGGCAAAGAACCACAGCTAATTTCCTGCCTCAGGGTGGATGCCTGGTAAATTCTGGTTGACTGCTGGTTAGTGTGGCTTGCACCCCAGAGAATAGGGCACCTCACTCAGCGAACAGAGGGCAGGACCCCACTGCTTTGCTTACCACTGTACCCCAACTGCTAGCCTAGGAAGCATTCATGCTTCCAACAAAGCATTCACTCGTTGGTTTAATGATGACCAAGTCCCCAAGGTGATTCTGTGGTATCAGACTTATCCAGGCTCTCCTGAATGCTCAATTCACATTTTTGTGACTCAGTTGGTACCATACATGACTGTGCCAAAAGAGTGACTTTCCTGGGACTTGCCATGACTTGCTAGGAGAGGCAATCCTCCTTACCTAGGGATATCCGCCAGCCCTGAGGGGCATTATCAGGCCTGCACTCTCCAACTGGATGCTCTAAAGACACACAGCCTCAGTGAGGCATGGAGGACATTTCTAATTTTTTTATCCATTTTTCAAATTTCTTACACCAAATTGTCACTAAGCCTTCCCTCCCCCCAGAACTCCCCCCTCAAACTCCTCTCCTTTTTGTTTGTTCATCTATGTTAAGTTCAGTCATCTCTTTTCTGTGGCAGTGTCCTTTTGCTAGGTGAGAGATTGTGTTCCTGGAATACAACCAGCTGTGCTGGTAGGTTTTCAGTTTTAACTTTCCATTGGGCAGCCAGTCTATGCTCATTTGAGGTCAGTCAGTGTCTTCTCATTGCTGGTTGTCTTCTTCAATCCATTCTCTGTGCCGTTTTGCTGTTTCTTTGCCTTATAGCTCTGCCCTCTGGCTTAGCGAGCCTCACACCCATCCGTTCTCAGTGAAGAAGTTACTTGTTGTGGAGGGGCATCTGTTGATGGCCTTTGCAGATCATTTTTTATCCCTTAGTTTGCAGTTTTGCTGTGAAGCCGATGGTCATTTCTGTGGCCTTCTTTTCCCATGGAATGGGGAGGGGCACCTTGCTCTCTTAGAAGGTGTATCAGAACTGGAATTATGTCTCATCCACTCCTGGTGAGGTCATAGGTGTTATTCTGTGATAGATCATCACCATGGTCATTTCTCTGACCACTATGCAATGGTTTCCTCGATGTTTCTTCTCTTGTGTCCTGTTCAGATGTGCGGGCAGAATCTTTATCTGGTGCCTCACCCATTCTATGTCAGTGTTTGTATTCTTTGTTTCTTTTTGTTCTACCTAAGGACTAAGTGGAGTGAGAGTAGAACAGAAGGGGTGTGTTGCCCACCCCCTTCCACTCCCTCCCTCTGCCGGTACCCTACCAGGGTTCAAGCTTACAGGGTTCCTATACACTAGCCAGCTCGGTCTTGACCCAGCAAGACCCTAGCTCCCCCCAAAACCTCTAGGCCAAAGGCAGAGGGCAGCCAGCATGCACAAGGTGGGGCAGCCAGCTACCAATGTGGGCCCAACATACAGAGCTAGGCCCACAATTCACCCCAGAGGTTTCTATTTTAAATCTCACTCATATCCACAATGATATTGATGGCAGATGTTATTACCTCCCATTTTGTAGATGAAGCCAGAAGATGCTTAAGATATACACCATTAAGTAACGGAACCGCAATTTCAATCCAGGCTTGCCTAACTCCAGGTTCTAGACTATTCTCTTATATCTTAAAGCTGGACTATTAAGTGAACTTCCAGTGTGAAGCACTTTCTACACTGAAAGTATGATAATGGCTGAACATCATTCAAGTAGCCACAGTTCAACAGGTCCCAAGACCCCCAGAGATAATGCTCACTCCAGACGCTGGGTGGCCTGCAGGAGCATGGAATGGAATATTCATTCTTCACTGGGCTATGCAGATTGCATAGCCTGTCCTCCCCCCACTGCTCACTCAGTATGGGCCAACTCAGAACCCCAGATTATGATCAGTGCTGCAGAACCCCAAAGTACTGTTATGGGACAGAGAGTCCTTATTTATCTACTAGCTGCTACTGAATAGAACCAGCCTGACACAGACCCCCAACTCCTCACCAACACCAAGTCAGGAAATCACCACTCAATGATAAATACCTAAGTCCACTAGAGTGATAAACCAGGGAAAGAAGGTAAAGGGGCAGTGAGGCACAAAGGAGTTATGAGCCAGTTCTGTCTGCATCGGGAAGGCTTCTAGGAGATGGCAACACAGTGGCTTACAGAAAGGGTATGGCAGACAGAGACCATGGAGAGGTAAGCACCCGGAGGTGTCTGCTTGTAGCACCTCCAGGCAACACAAACAAGGGGCCTTAGCAATCAGAACTAGCAGGCAGGAGCCACATCACAGATCAGCTTGAATTTTCTCCTCTTCCCCAGGTTTCATGGTCGTAACACCAGGGTCAGTCTCTGTTTCTATCCCAAATATAGCTAGATGACTGGGAGTTACTGAAAAGAGGGGTTTGATTATCTGCTCTTCCACACTATTGAACAAGACAGGTGAGGCGCTTCCTTGATAGCACCACCTTGTGGTCACCAGTGACACTTTCCTGTCTCTCCAAACTGCCATGCAGAAAAGTACCATGAGACTGTTCAAGATGGTAAGACACCCCCCCCCCCCACTGTCCTGCACTTTGTGTGCTTCAGATGGGCCTCACGTAGGGCTTCTTTGGACCTGCACAACAGTCCTGTCACTGGATTCATCACTCCCCGAAGCACCACACACCTGAAAGGGAACAGAGGAGGATAGTCTGCTTGGGATGTCCCTTCCTCCCCAAGTCTCAGTGCCTTCAGATACCTGGGACACTGTAGGGAGCATTTCTCAAGCCTGAATGTGCAGCTCTGCTAACCTGCAGACAATTGGACAGGTCACTGCAGAGCCTGAGGTTGGAATAAGGTGGACAGAGCCACACTGGTCACTCTTGGGGCTTGAGGACTTAACTGAGACCTCTTCAAACATTGATAACAGGTGAAGGAGGAGTGAGGGGAGGAGGAACTAGAGGGAAGGCAACTATTTCTTGAGAGCTGTCCCTATGTCAAAAGCCATACCAGCCTCTTTAGGCTTCTTACTTGAACGCATACTTGCCAGCACATTAAATCTTTCTCAGAGCAAAGCAAGGCTTATAGAGACAGGGAGGTATAAAGGCGAAATGACACTTTAAGACCCATCACCCAGATCTAGGTGTGAGAGTTTCTATAGTAAAAATGACCAGGTGTTGCCAACATATAAATTGCATTAAAAACGAACATATTACAAAGTAAATGGACTTCAGAGACTTTACAAGTAAAAGGGAACCTACTGTGCAATGGGAGAAACTGAGGCACTTGTCCAAGAGCATACTAGTTACTAAGTTTCCATTTCTAGGACATGCTGTACTAATCACTACCCCAGCCACCTCCTAGGCTGAGACAAAAGAAATACGCATATATTCTGTACTGGAGTCTGCTGGGGAAGAAGGACATGCAAATCCATATATAACTGGGTATCTATAAGGCATTTATTTATTCATTCAACAAACTTTCTAAAGGACAACCCACTGGGTGGGTGTATAGATGTAAATTACCCCCAATTGGGCGGGGAAGGGAGCTGAATCAGGTTGGATCTATACAACCTGGTGATTCACCATAGGGTGGGAGGCACTGGGACTTGGGACAAGAAAGTAATCCAGGCTAACTGGGGCTGAGGAATACCTCACTGCTGAGAAGATGATGAATCCTCAGCAAACTGCTACTAAAACACTGTATTAGCAGTGTTTCAAAAGTTTCTATTTTAAAAGTTTCACGGATCCTCTCCCTTGGTTTTATGCCTCCTCCTTGGAGAGAAGGGGAACACTGGTGATGAATAAGGATTCAAGTTCGTACAGTCAGATTGCCTCCTTCCTGGAAGCAGGGCTTCAAATAGACTGTCCTCAGCTGCCATCTACTGCCCAAGTGCATACACTGAACCAGAGTCCCAGGATCCCGCCTTTCCACCAGATGCAGAGGGAAAGGAGAGTTGCTGAATCTTTTGATTCTTCAACAGCTTTGAGAAGGGAGGCTGTGGTTTTCCATGTGTTACAAAGTAAGACTGAGACTCTGAGAAGTGACATGAGGGAGGAAGAAGCTTTCATTTAACATTTGCCAGGCACTCAGCTAAGCACTTTATATTCATTATCTCCTTGAAGCTTTTCAAGAATCCCATGAGATTCAGCCCCCTTTTACTTGTTATGTCTCTGAAGTCCATTTACTCTGTAATAGGTTCGTATTTTAATGCAATTTATATGTTGGCAACACCTAGCCATTTTTACTATAGAGATTCTCACATCTAGATCTGGGTGATGGGTCTTAGAGTGTCATTCCCCCCTTACACCTCTCTGTCTCTATAAGCTGGCACAGTAAGTCCTCAATGTCATTTATAGGTCCTTGGGCACAGGACTTTAAATGAAATGACACACCAAGAAAGCAGCTCCTCGAATAGCACCACTGGATTCAACATCAGCCAGGATTGTTTTTTCTCATTGACATTATAACAAAACAAGGTTGAACAAGATGACGTTACTCAAAGACCTGCTATATGTAACTCTGGAGGCTTAATTAAATTCAGGTTATTGTTTCAAGAAAGACTAATTCATATGTGCCTTCCATTGCATCTCTTCAGGGAGCTTTTAATGTTTGGTTGTCCTACTTCTAGGATATTAAGAAATAGTGAAGTTAAAGCAATGCCAACATACTTTTTAATTCGATTATTTCCTTGTAAAGAGCAACACTTTTTAGAAACACTTTTAAGAAAAACGTTAGTCTCGGGGTAAGATTGAACAGTTCTGGAGCCTCAACATACAGAGGAATTATTTGAGGATCAAAAAGTAAATAGTGGGAGCCATGGGAAGGAAGACCAGAGTTTGGAATGCCCCTGAATTGGCAGTGGGTTTGCCTTTTTCATTTCTCTTGGGTGAAGGATGGACCTCCCAAAGATGTTCCGAACAGGCCTTCCCAAGATATGTTTCTCACTGTTTCAATGTGAGATCAATCGAGTTTCTGCAAGTTCACAACTTAACTACTCTCTTAATTACCTTGAAGAATGAAAACTGAGGATGTTACCCCAGCACTAGGATTTTTATCAGAAATAAACTTTCTATCAGGGAAACCTAGCTATATGGCAAGGTAAACATAATGTGAGCACATGTCTTTGCTCTATGAGTCTCCCTGTCCTCCTCATGAGTTCTCCTCCTCTCTCCTTGAACCCCTAGGCCCCTCTCCCATTCCTTAGCTCAGGAGATACACACAAGCACACACACACAGTTTACCCCACTGACCTTAGAAATTACATCCATATAGCTTCTCCATGAATTGTTTTTCTCTCATTATAATCTTCCTAATGCTAATTTGATTGCTCGACCAGCCCAAGAAGATCCCAGAGTATTAGGGAGACTTTCCTCTCCATCACTACATAGGTAACCCCCAACCTTGAGTCAAGGCAACTGAAAATTCAAATGCAGACATCAATACAGACAGAATTCCAGGAGAAACCCATTTTTCAGGCTTTAGCAGTGAAAAGGGTCTACTGAAAATGACACAGAGTCTCCCAGACACCTAAAACTATAAGGGAGCAGGGAATGTCCTCTCAAGTTACAGGAATGTTGAACTAGGGGTGATTGAACCCCCAGGTGTCCTTTTCTCTGTCCCCCACTTGAGGATCCTAGGTACAGGACTTGCAGTGTGTCCAACCAGATTTCTGATTGGAAACCAAAAGAGAATTCTTTGGGAAACAGAACATACTAGGAGTTGGGGGAGCTCAGGACGGTGGACCCTAAGTTGTGTGTGGCATCACACATGTGACCTGATCATAAACTCTAGATCATAAACTCTGAGAACTGAACTGAAACATCAACAATGGCCAGGCCCAGACAGGCCACATAGATAGATCCGAACAACTTGCCAAAGTCTTTGAAAACTGGACTTTGGAGACACAATCAGCAGAAGGTTGGTAACAACTTATGACCTGAACCCTAAGTAGTAAAAGGCTCATTTTTAAATTATTTTAATTCTTCCTAGAATTTAAATAAAACTAGAGATTTTATATCCAAAGTATTCACAAAGTTGGCTGATGATGAACCGGGAACATGTCAATTCAATCAATGTTAAGATGACACACAAACTAAAATGATTAAAAACTCAAACTCCATATGAATGGGAAATAAATTTGAAGTAAATGGAAATACAAGGTCTCACAAAAGAAATAAAATATAAAATGTAAAAACAAACCCAATGGAAAACTGAACTAAAAATTTCATTAACCAAAAGTTAAAACATTTACTGGATGGATTCTATATGGCAAAATAGGGATGGCAGGGAAAGAATCAGTGGAATTGGGAAGAAATAATTAAAAGTATCCAATTAGAACAACATGGAGGAGAAAATTGAAATAGAAGATGAATGAAACCTCAGGAATCTGTGAGACTACTTGTAAAGGTCTAATATTTGAGCTACTGGAGTCAGAAAGAAAGGAGGAAACACACAGTGCAGAAAATATGCCTGAAAAACACAAGCTGAAAGCTTCCTAAATGTGGAGTAAAATGTAAACTTAGATATTCAAGGGGTTTTGCAAAACCCAAACAGTGTAAATGTCACTTGCAAAAGCTGTAAGCATTTGATAGACAATGGATCTGGAAGTCCATGGC
This sequence comes from Uropsilus gracilis, assembly GCA_004024945.1. Lineage (NCBI taxonomy): Eukaryota > Metazoa > Chordata > Mammalia > Eulipotyphla > Talpidae > Uropsilus > Uropsilus gracilis. Next base: position 39,314 of record PVHY01002119.1, on the reverse strand, counting down.
TGGTTAGGCCCCCTAGACAGGTGTAATTCGGTCTAGGACACAAGTCAAATGAGCAAAGAACTGAGAACTCTCATCCTAAGTCCAGGTTCCCAATGTTGCTGTTAGTGATAGATGACTAAATTATGTCATTGTCAATGTTGACCAGTTTCGTGAGACAATTTTCCAAGCAATTATTTGGACATTTCTTAAAATAGCTTAGTAATTTTTTCGTTGCTCAAAACCTCAAAGTAGTCTATGAATGAAGAATTGTAGTAACTTGAAATTCACCCTATTGTTAAAAATAAACAAATGAACAAATATGAGAGGGCCTGGGATTTACCATTATAAACTAAGAATCATGATGAATCCAAGGTGGCATATCTGAACACTGTTGGAAAAAAATTAAGTATAGTGATTTTAGAAGGATAGAAGAAAATGAAGAGTAGCAATAGCAATGGAGCATGACTTTCAACTATTAGTAATTATTAGTAAAAAAAAGTTTACCAAGAGTAAACTATTAGTAAAGAAGATGACTTTCAACTATTAGTAACTCTGAAATATACTTCATCTAGAAAAATCAGGGCATATCCTTGATTCTTCCTACCTTTTGTCAATTTCCAAATCATATTGTCATATTAGAGAGATAGAGATATATCCATAGGTATAACAAAATATGAGATTTTTTAAATAAGGGTTTTTTTTTAAATATCACCATGAACTAATGAATGTTTATGGAATGATATGTTTCTTTCAATTGATTGTATTTTGGTGTGAAAATGACTCATCTTAGGCCTACTGACTCCTACGTCTATTTAATATGGCTCTGGTAGTCTTAGATTTAGCTTGTCTTATGATAGTTATGATAGCCCAATCTCACTTTTTGCATTTCATCCCCCAGAATTAGTATCTTTCATTTCTCAGAGGATCCCTTGTTTCTCTTATTAAGAAACTGTATTTAAACACCACTCTAGAAAACACAGGTACTCATTATTATAGGATTTTAAGTCATCTAGACCTTTAGGGTAGCCAGAGCTAGAAAAATTACGTTTTTATGTTGTGAAAGAAAATCTTAAGTTCCTACTGGGTAAGATTGATTGATGTATAAACTTGAGCGACTTTTATTTGAGTCTATACTTGATTTTCTTTTGTCTTAAGTTCAAATCTTTTTAAAAATTTTGATTTCAAAACACATTAATATAATTACTAATTTGATTGATTCCACAATATACCTATGACAGTTTCAACATAACAATAGGACTGCTGAATGTCGCTTAAAGTTTTCTTACAAGAATTTTTTTTATTATCATGTATTACACATTTGAAGAAACTTTTTTTCCATTATGGTTATGCTATCACCTTGGTTAATGGGTTTATTTGTTTGCATTGTTTGTCTTTTTTCAATTTTTTCCACAACCATCCCATATTCCTCTCATCCATTCATCCTACACCCCTACCTCTTAACTTCAGAGCCTTGATGGTATTTAGAAATGTTCACTAGGTTTTCTAAGTATTTTGCTTTGTCCAGTTGTCCACTATATAAATGTTTGGTGTTTGCTGTTGTCATTCTAATTTGCTTTGTTACTAATAATTCCCTACATTCTGCTGAAAATGGCTGCATTTCATCCTTTCTTGCGACTGATAGTATTCGATGGTGTGGCTAGAACACATCTTCTTGATTCAATCATCCACTGTTGAATACTTAAAGTAGTTCCATATCCTAGTGCTTAAAAATAGTGTTGTGATAAACACTGTAGAGTATATTGTTTAGTTGTGTGTGTGTGTGTGTGTGTGTTAGTGACCTTATATTCTTTGTATCAATAGCCAAGAGTGGAATGGCTGGGTTGTATGGAACTTTCATTTTTCACTTATTAAAGATACAGATTGTTTTCATAATGGATGCACCAGTCTGCATTCCAACCAACAGTGTGATAAGGCTTTTCTTTCTCTGTATCCTCTCAGGTGTTAGTTTAGGGCAGTCTGGTAATTTGCCATTCTTATAGATGTGAGATGTACCTCATTGTGGTTTTAATCAACATCTCTCTTTTTGGAAGCAATAGTGAATATTTTTCCTATATCTACTGGTCATCTAGATATCCTCTTTGATGAACTGTCTATTCAGATTGCTGCCCATTTATTGAGTTGTTTTTCAATTATAGAATGATATAAGTTTTTTATATACCTTAGATATTAACCACTTTTGATTGCATACTATGTAAATATGCCTTTTTAATCTTCTTATATTTATTTCACTGTGTAGAAACTTACAACTTGAGGCAATCCAGTCGCTTATTTCCTTTATCATAGGGGTTGAATCTCCAAAAAAATCTTTATCACTGATAACATGGAACATATCACCAAAGTTTCCTTCTAGATATTTTATTATTCGAAGTCTTCTATCTAAATCTTTAATCCATTTGAAATTTATTTTTGTGCATGGAGTTAGAGAGTGCTACAATATCATTATTCTATGGAAGGAATTTCACGGTGAGTTATAAAACACTAGACTAGTCATACTGTAAATTCATTGTGTTACTTTCGGAGAACTTAAAAAAAAAAGACTGTGCCCCATTGTTTAACATGAATTTGCAGTGGTCCTTCCCAAATCAGGAAGCTGCTCTAAGTGTTCTCAATGATTCATTCTGATGCTGATTCTGTGGTATTAGAGTTTGAAAGTTTTACGATGAACTAAGTGTGTAGAGTGACAAAATAGACAGCTGCCCATCGTAATTGTAGGCTCCCTTGCCAATAGACTCCTTGGTGGTAGAGGAAAAGATATCTTCATCAGTGTCTCTACTACCTAAGACAAGTCTTGTCCACAGTAAACAATTTCTAAAGCAGTCAGTCCCTCTACTGTCACTTTAGGTTGCTGGTAACAGGTCTCCAATTTTCCCTGTTTAGAATAATTTAGGCTAAGACAAGTGAAAATGTATCTCATGAGCCAACAGTAGAATATTCTGTGTAGAATAATCTTTATCATCCACTTTTCACTTGATTCACATTACTTTAGACACCTAATTTGGGAAGTTACTTATGAACAACTTTTTGTGAGAGTTAAGTATTAAAAGAAAACCTATCTGTGAACTACAAAGTAAATCTCAAGTACAGACATTATTAATGCAAGCTTGACCAGTTTTTTCCTCTCCTTCCCAGACTTCCCAGGTCTCTGAGGGCCCCAGCAAAAGCCCCTGACAGGGGCCCAAGTGCTCATTGATTTGGCACTACTTTCGTGTCGCTCTGACAACACCCCCAAACATCCTAAGAGGCAGCTCTCTGGCTGCCATCTGAGCTCTAACCTTCGGTTATTTCTCTTTACCACCAGGTTCTGAACTGGAGCCACGAAACGGGGATGCCATTGCTCCGGTTTTATAGTTCTAGTTTTACTCCCACTTGATGGATACTGCTCACTTGATATTTTGCAGAAAGAAAAGGGAAAGGGCTTCAGATTTCTTGAAAGGATCAGACCCTTTTGCATTCAGAACTCCTTTCGTAATGCCAATAAATTGACACTATTCAGCTAAACGGGTCAGGCTTAAAGGAGCTTAGATTAGGGTCTTTGCAATATATTACAATGAAATGTCAAAACTGACTAATATCAACATTAATCAAAATGGCCAACTAAGAATGGAAACGATATAGGAAGTACTTGAGTCCCTAACGTTCAGAAGATAATGTTGCAGTAGCAGATGTCAAAGTTAACAAGGCTAGCCAACTAAACATGGAACTTCCTGAGCATATGCTGGAAGTTAGCTGATCAGTGTTGATGTTAATCATGCTTTAGGCAATAGACAAACAATCTGCAAACACTCAACATCTAGGGAGAACGTTCATTTTATCTTCTGTTATTATGGAAACTCTGATCAAATTCCTTGTCATACATGAAATAAGTTCACTGAGTATGTTCCATATATACCTTGTGTGTACATATTTCTGTGTTGGGACTTACTGCCATCAGTTCTAGTTATTTTTGTCCTGTCTCATAGCCTATAAGATTCTTGGATTTAAATCCTGGCTCTAGAATATATTGTGCTGTCATCATGGGCAAATTTCTTAATTTCTCTGAGTTATATTATACTGATTGGTAAAACAGGAATTTAATACCTACCTAGAAGAATGAATAAAGATTGAATGATATAACTTACTATATTGAAAAAGTTATTTGGACAGTTAGTATTGCTAAGATTTTTTTTATTATTAAGCAACAACGATAAGCTCTGGCTTATCTGGCTTGAGAACAAAGGAAAACTAAATACAATCTAGAGTCCTGAGTCAGATGGGGAAATGGATATAAATCACACTATTGGTGATAATTAGGGTAATATAAAAAATTGACTCTATAAGATAATACTAGCTAATCAATTTTCTGAATTTGATTGTTTTATTGTGGTTGCATAAAAAAATACCCCTATAAACAAAGCAGAATTTGGGGTAAAGGAGCACAATGTCTGCAATTCTGAAATATCACAGGAAAAATTGCACCTAAACAACTTATATATGATGTATATATATAATATATGCATAGCCCACACAGAGTACAATAAAGTAAACATGAAGAATGTTAAAAGTTAGTGAATTCAAGTGAATATGGGAGCTCTTTGAATTGTTCTTGTTGTTTTACATTACTTTAAAATTGTTACAAACTCTTCTAATTAAAGGGAAGAGTAGAGCCATGCTGCCGGATACTGAGACCTCAGTCACCCAGCCTGCCACGCTCCTTTCGGGGTTTGGGGAACACAAGGTAGGGAGGGCCCCGCCACTAGCCAGGTTCAGTCATGCTGCCGGGCACTGAGCCCCTCCCTGCCGGACCCACGAGTTGGGAGGGGATGGGAGGATAGTGGGTGGTAGAGGTCATTCCCTCTGGTCTTCTCCAAATCCAGTAGTCAAACCCTCACCAGAAGCAACTAAATCAGCTATTCAATGACAGTTGCACAGGAATACAGAGGTGAAAAACAAAGCAGTGTTCCGGAACAACGAACATGTCAGATCCATGGGACACAGGACTATAAGACTGATTATAGAGACAAACTACCTCAGAAATACAACCACCGTGATCTACAACGATGGGAATGGAATTTCCTGTTCAGAGATGCCTTCAGCATGATCAAAGGACCCTCCCACTTTAGGGAATGAGGAAAGTCACAGAGATGGGCAGTGGCCCCATGACGAGCCGGACCAACCATCTGCCAGGGCCTATCTCGATTAAAAAATTGGTGCACAAACTTTGGCCAAGAGAAGCGCTCCCAATGCCAGCAACCAGAACTACAAAACAAGGAAAGAGCAAAATATGTTTTTGTTTTGTTTGAGACTAGGTCTCGCTATTTTTGCCCGTGGAACCGCAGGCCCTCGTTGCCCGGGGTACCACAGACTCAAGCCATTCCCAGCCTCAGCTTCCCAGGTAGCTGGTATTATAGGCGCGCGCCACCATGCCCAGCTAGTTTTTGGAACTAGGGCTCCTTACAGGCCCCAGGCGGGACTCGAACCGCGATCCCTAGCCCCGGCCGCTTCATAGGCTGAAGCTTACAAGCACGAGCCACCGTGCCCGGCCTGGAAAGAGCAAAATATGACCGAAGATGGACCAAAGCAGCTAACCAGAAAGAAGGAGTAGGCACTGAAAGAACACAATCATGTGTGAACTGGTGGCCAGCAGCAAAAAGACACTTGGAAAACTAAACACAGGCCACTGTGTCCCAGGAAACCACATCCACACGGGACAAAAGGACATTGCTACAAGAAAGAAAAGGAAGAACCCAAGGGACTAAAAATTAAACAGTAAATGGCAGTGAAAGAAGAGATGGAGAAACCAGGGGTGTGGGGTGGGGGGATGGGGGAGGAACATCCAAAAGGCAAATGTAAACAAAACTTATTCAATAAAAAATATATTATTAACAAAAAAAAGGGAAAAGTAGGGCTATTTGAGATAATCATGAAACTCTAAACTCAATAAGATAACAAAAAAACCAAGTTTGAAAGAGACCAAACTAGGCAATACCCAGATCCCTGAATTTTAGGTATTATACTTCATATGGTGGAATCAGTTTGCCGCTCATGTTCTAATAAACCTTTTCGTAAGTCTCTTCTATGGGAGGTTCAAAAATTTAAGATTCATCAATAATTATTTTTCCTGTTTAAAGTACCAAGGCATAAGCTCATCTTCTTACATCTTTAAGTACTCACTTAAAACTAAGTGAGTACTTTAAGTACTCACTTAAAACTAAGTTAAAACTAAGTATTAGTTTTATACTGATAACAAGTATTGGTGATTGCATGGATTCTAGAAAACCTCTCCTAGATTCTTTATCATAAAGACAAATTTTTTTCTTAAGCTTAGTTTGCATATTTTAATCAGAGACTATTCTTTTCCAAAGATAGCTCTCATTTTTCCTGGCACTAAGGCTGATCATAAACTCAGGGTAGGTTTGAGAAAAAGCAATCACTCAGGAGTAGCAGAGAACTTCCTTAAATGAAAAAGTATTTGCCAAAAATCTACAGAAAATATCATGATTTTTGGCAATGGCACACATGGAGGTTAGTACAGTGGAAGTGGGCTACCCAAGAAGTAGAATATATGGGCATACAAGACTGTAGGAAATTTTAAGACCATAATAAAACTGATCAAAAGTCAATCACCTTTTAGTCACAGCTTTAAACTGAAACTGTGTCTATGATAAATTACTCCTCCCTGAAAAGAAAATCTAGACATGTCCTTAGTTTACTATTTATGAGCATTTCATATTAATTATTCATGTGTAACATTTTTGGAAACTTTGGGGAAAACTGTCCATTCTTTCCAGTCTGACCTTATCAACGGAAATACTGCAAAATGTCAGTATAACAGTAAAAAGACATTCCCAACCACAATGGAGTATTCATTACAGAGCAGAGTGTGTAGAAAAGACAAATTTTGAAAAGTTACACTCAACCTTTGAAGTTCTGTGTAATCCAAAAGAAAATATGAAGTTAAGCAGGTCAGTTCCCATGTTATGTCTGCTATATGTGATTTTTCTTTTCTGAGTTACTTTGTTTTCTGGTGTGAAATTTTAGAAGTTAATTATATGCAAAAATATTTGCCAACTGATAGGGTAAGTTTCCATATACAGTAATACCCAAGGCTTTTACTATATATTCTGTTATGTTATATATATTACTGTATGTTTATTGAATGTTCCTTGAAGACCAGCACACAGAAGCTTAGAGAAGGGCATTAAACATGCAACCAAAATAATAATAATAATAATAATAATAATAATAATAATAAAAGAAGGAAATAAATGCTTAAATAGGGAAAAATCCATTTTAAAAATAAAAGTGACAGGAGAAAAGTTTCATATTGCCAAAAAATCAAAAGGATAATGTTTTCAGTGTTTTTATCATTTTTTTCATCAATTAGACATTTTCTAGAGTAAGGATTAAATACTGTCAAAGTTTGCTATCATTTAACTATTTCTCATAATATACCACTGTTAAACCCACCATTGGAGTGGATGAGGACCTTTTCAATGCATATAACTAAGAAGAGTTCATCTCCAATACATGTACATATACATAAGAAATTGCATAAATTAATATGAAATTCAAAGAGAAAAGACTATTCAGTAGGAAAAACTGGCAAAACTTAATTCACCAAAGAAAAAAATTCCAATAAAAATAAATATTGAAAAGATGCTCAGTAAGAATAATAAGGGAAATGAAAATTAAAATTATAATTCAATACCATTACACCTCCACCAATATTTAAAAGTCTGATGAAACCAGGTGTTGTCAAGCATGTGAAACAACAAGAACCCCCATATATGTCTGGTGACCTGCTAGTTTGCCTTATTTACCAAAGTTGGATTTTGTGTAGAATGTGATACAGCAGCTTCATTCCTGGATATTATCCCTCAGCTGAAATACATCCACATATATAGTAACTTATATACAAAAAATATACATAGCAATGTTACTCATAATAACCCCAACCTGGAAGTAACTCAAATATCCTTAACAAAATGGGCAAATATATCTGGTTACTATATACATGATGCTATATGCAATGAAAATGAACACACTACAGCTACAGGCAATGACAGTTGGTTTTCAGTTAATATTAAATAAAGATATCATGCACAAAATAACACATGCTGCATGATTCTATTTATATAGTGATCAAATTAGTCCACACTAAATCATAATGTCTAGATTCCAAGCTTATGTGATAAAAGTATTAAAATGATAACTGAAGAGGTTGGGAAAGGAGGTGATGATTGTGAAGGAAAGGACAAAGAAGCTCAGGGTACTAGCTTGAGCTGAATGGTGCTTCACAAATACTCATTTTATAAACTCATCAGTTATACATTTATATTTTGTGCCTTTCTCTGTTTTGTGTATCATACCCAAAACATCTTTAAGCCTCCTTCTATCCTCAGTAGTGAAGTCAGGCAATTATTCTAGGCTAACTTACCCCAAATACCAACTGTTTTTTTCCACACATTAATCTACTTGTAGAGGATGTTACAATTTACTTTTAACCCTATTTTAGGGAATGCAATCATTTACTGATGAACCAGACAATTAACAATCATACTCGAGAATTAGTTGCATAAAATCTGAATTTATAGTAATCCACCTAGTTGCAGGCTGTGTCCAGTCTGCTATTTAAATTCTAAAGGGTGATAAAGACCTTAGTGACTGCTGGGATTACATTTTTTTGATCTGTCATGTGGTCATGAGCATCATGGAGATCTATTTTCTGAAGTTTCTAGAAAGTTTCATAGTTACCAAGATCTCAGTGCAAGGTGAGTATCTGACAGCCCTAAAATTAGGGGTGAGGAGAATAACTGTACATATAAAAATACATCCATGTTATTTTTTAAAAAAATATTTTATTTCTAGGAATTTATCCCAGAGACATGTAAATCCTAAATGCATAATGTTTTACAACATATTCAATTAAGAGCACAAAAAAAAACCCAAAAACAACTTAAATATGGTAAAGAAAATAGTTAAGTATATAGCATTGTAATAAGTGTGCTTCCCTGACAAGTCTTAAAGACATTCTATATATAGTTATATAGACTGAGCAAAAAGCAAGTGCAGTGTACACTTAAATGCACCTTACACACATAAATGTGTATATACATACATGAACTTTAATATCTAGAAAATTTATGTGATGATAAATAAAAATTATAACTTATTTCTATGTACATAGAAATAAGGTGATTGTAGAGACATATTTTAATTTTAAGTATTTTTCTTTGATATTTTTACCTTTCATAATAATAGCAACAAAAACTTTTAAATTTTCAGTTTGTAAAAATTTCAAGAAGCATCTGTACCCTAAACTAATCAGATTCTTCTTTTGGGGCTTCTTTTTGAACACAGTGAGGTCTCTTCTCTTTCTCTTTTCTTCTCCTTCTTCTCTTGACTGTAGTTTTCTGATTTTTTTCTTATCCTTCCACAGTAGGAATTATATTTATATCTTGCATAGTAGAAGTTTCACAAAACAACACTTACTGCTATTGCCTGAAATACACCTGGATACCTGGATTTTTTTTTAAAAAATTCCTTTCTATTCCGCAGATTAAAACCCACTAAATTGATTTTGTGATCATAAGTATGGTGTGTGTGTGTGTGTGTGTGTGTGTGTGTGTGTGTGTGTTCTAATCTAAACATCCCAGCCTACTGGATCACGGTCACAGTGGGAAAACACTGGTTTATGGGAACTTGGGCTTCTTTTCCATTTAATTCCAGTTCTTATATCAGCTGGAGTTACCAAAACGGTCCTACCCAGGATGAGTAAGATTACTGGGTGGTATAGAGTCTGCCTGGGGAGGCTGGAGCCCTGGCACAGCCCGTCAAGGAAGGGGCTTCCTAGCTCTTGCAGTCATGCTCCTCCTACTGTCACCGATGTCCCCTCAGTCTGAACTGGAATATAGCATGGACTGAAGATTGTTTTGTTAGTTTTTTTTTTTTTTTAGAAGTCTAAAACAAATTTAAAGAAAATAATTGTAATATACTAAATAATAAAAGTTCAAATCTCAAAACTAAATTCCTCAGCAATGGTTAAAAAAAAAAAAGATGGAAAGGACAAGCTTACTAAAGAAGAAGAAGTGTTTCTCAGAGCTAGACAGAATTCTCAGGAAGGACATCCGGGAATGTGCACTATAACAAGTGCCGCTGGTCGTCCTATTTTTTTTTTACGTTATTAATCATTTCATTGTGTACATATTTATTGTGTACATATATATATATATACTATATATAAACATCATTGCATTCCCCAGGGTTCTCCCTCCACCTTATCACCTACAAACCTTCATCGTCTTATGGTCCTCCTTTCCCTGATTTCTTCTCCCTCCCTCCCCATCCTTAGCTGCTTGCCCCAGTTCTCGTTTGCTTAATTTAAATTTTTCTTGGCCTTTTGTTGTTATTCCTATAGCCCATCTATAAGTGAAACCATGTGGTTTCTGTCTTTTACTTTCTGGCTTATTTTTGCTAATATGATCCCCTCTGGGTTCATCCATGTTATTACAAATGCTTCATATTTGTTGGCTTTGATTGCAGAGTAATATACCAGTATGTAAATTGTAAATATACCACATCTTTTTCAACCATTCATCAGTTTGGGGGCATTTAGATTGTTTCTATATCCTAGCTATTGTAGATAGTGCTGCAATAAACATCCGAGTATAGATGTCTTTTTGAATTAGTGTTATACTGTCCTTTGGGTAGATTCCCAGGAGTGGGATTGCTGGGTCAAATGGTAGTTCCATTTTCAGGATATTAAGGCTCCTACACACAGCTTTCTATAGTGGCTGGACTAGTTTGCCCTCCCAGCAGCAGTGTAAAAGTGTTCCTTTCTCTCCATATCCATGCTAGCACTTGTTGTTGCCTGTTTTCTTCATATGAACCATTCTTACTGGTGTAAAATGGTGCCTCATTGTAGTTTTGATTTGCATTTCCCTTGTATTTGATTATAAGTGATATCGAACATTTTTTCATATGCCTATCGCACATTTGTATTTCCTCTTTGGAGAAGTATATTTTTAGTTTTTTGACTGAGCTTTTTGCTTTGTTTTTGCTAAGCTGTGTGAGTTCCTTGTGGATCTTTGTTATCAGACCCTTATCACTTTTAATGAGGGAAAACCTTTTCCCATTCAGTGAGTTTCTTTTTATTTTGTTTTTTTATAATAATTTTAATTTTATTCATTTTTTAGATTTTACAGTATCAGTAAATGGTTATTGGAAAGCTTTCTCCCCTCGTTGATGACCCCTCTGTTCACTCTGGCACCTCTCCTTGTTTCTTGATCTATGTTGAGTCCTTTGGTCTCTTCATTTTCTGTGGCAATGTCCTTTTCTTGGGTGAGGGACTGTGATCCTAGAATATAACAAGCAGTGTTGGTAGATGTTCAGTCTTATCTCTGCACTGGGTAGCAGTTTGTTCTCATTTGGAATCTATTAGTGTTTTCTCCTTGTTAACTGTCTTCAATCAATTCCATTCATTATAGAAGATACTCATTGTGAAAGGCATCTGCTGAAAGCCTTTGCAAATCGTTTCCTCTCCTTCAGATTGTAGCTTTGTGTGGGCCTGCAGCCCCATCTCTGTGACTTTTCTCCCCTACGGAATGGGGAGGGGCACTTTGCTTTCTTGAGTTGGGTATTAGCCCTTAGCTTTTGGCACATCCACTCCTTGTGTGGCCTTAGGTGTGACTCTGTGACAGGTGATGACCGTGATCATTTCTCCAGTCCATTATATGTTGTCTTTCTCACCGTTCTATAGATTATTAGTTTTCTTCTCATTCCTTCTGAGGGGTGAGAGTGAAAAAGAGGGGCCGCCTTTATAGTCCCTCCCCGCTTACCTCCCCCCCCCAAAGCCTGCGCACCGGCCACTCCCTGTCCACCACACGAACTGGAGAGGTGGCTAAGCACTCAAAGTCTGGGCTGTGACCACCAGCTGAAGTGGCACGGCCGCTAACCAGGAACCCTTAGCCAGGTCCCGGCTGCCTTCTTTTTATTTTGATTATTGTCTCTTTTGTTTTTTAGTTTAATATAGTCCCAACTGTTTATGTTTTTCTTCATTTTTTTTAGCATCTGTATATGTATCCTGAAAAGGGTTTCTGAAGTGTAAGTCTTGAAGTGTTTTGTCCATATTTTCCTCTGTGTATTTTATGGTTTCAAATCTTACATACAAGTCTTTTATTCATTTTGAACTAACCTCCCAATTTGAGGAACTAGAAAAAGAACCACAAAAAATCCAAAATCCAGCAGAAGACAGGAAATAATAAAAATCAAAGCAGAGATAAGTGAAATAGAAACCAAAAAGACAATCCAGAAAATAAACATGACCAAAAGCTGATTCTTTGAAAAAAAATAAACCAAATAAACCCCTAGCAAGGCTCTCAAAGGAAAAAGGAAGAAAACTCAAACAGGATCATAAACAAAAAAGGAGAATAACAACTGACACAGCAGAAATCCAAAAGATAATTAGAAACTACTATGAACATCTATATGCAAAAATATATAACAACCTGGATGAGATGGACAAATTCTTAGAACAATACTGCCACCCAAAACTGAACAAAGAAGTAATAGAGGACCTAAACAGTGATCAGAACTCTTCTTAAAAATAACAGCCCAGGACCAGATGGTTTTACAAAAGAATTCTACCAAACATTCAAAGAAATAATGCCTGTTATTACTAAAACTTTTCCCAAAATTTTGAGAAAGAAGGGAAACTATCAAATGCTTCTATGAAACAAACATTATACTAATACTAAAACCAAAGAGAGATAGCACAAAGAAAGAAAGCTATAGGCCAATCCCCCCAATGGACACAGATGCAAAAATTCTAAACAAAATCCTCGCAAATCAAATCCAATAATGCATAAAAAGGACTATTCACCATGACCAAGTATGATTCATCCTGGGGCACAGAGATGGTTCAACTTCCAAAAATCAGTCAATATAAGCCATTACATCAACAAAGAGAAAACCAAAACCACATGCTCATATCAATAGATGCAGAAAAAGCATTTTATAAAGTTCAACATCCATTCATGATGAAAACCCTTGAAAAAACTGGAATAAAATGAACATATCTCAACATAATAAAAGCCATTTCTGACAAACCCACAGCAAACATCATCTTCAATGGAAAAAAACTGAAATCATGTCAATTAAGATCTGGAAACAGGCAAGGATGCCCACTCTCACCACTACTTTTCAACATAGTACTGGAAGTTCTGTCTAGGCAATAAGGCAAGAGAAAGAAATAAAAGGAAATAGGACAAATAGGAAAAGAAGAATAATAACATCATCTGTATGCAAACAGGGAAAGAAGAATTAAACTCACTATATGCAGATGATATGATATATTATGTACAGAACCCAAAAAATTCACAGAAAAATTAGCTGAATAATAAACCAATTCAGTAAGGTAGTTGGTTACAAAATCAACACACAAAAATCAGTGGCCTTCTTAAATGCAAAAAGTCAGTCAGAAGAAGAAATAAAAAACCCCACTCCATTTACCATCACATCAATGGAAAATTAAATACCTAGGAATAAACCCAACAAAAGATGTGACCTAAACAAAGAAAATTATAAATCATTCTTAAAGAAATAGAAGACAAAAAAAATCAAAAGATATCCTCTGCTCATCAGTTGAAAGAATTAACATTATCAAAATGGCCATCCTAGCAAAAGCAATCTACAGATTCAATGCAATCCCAATAAAAATTCCAATGATATTCTATAAAGAGATAGAACAAAAATTACTGAAATTCACATAGAATGACAAAAGACCTCAAATAGCTAAAACCTCCTGATCAAAAAAGGAGAGAAGAGAGGTATTACAATCCCAGACGTCAAATTATATTACAAAGCCATAATAATTAAAGTAGCTTGGTACTGGAACAAAAACAGATAATCAGATCAATGGAGCAGAATTGAGTGCCCAGAAATAAAGTCACACATGTACAGTCAACTAATTTTTGATAAAAATTACAAAAAACATACATTGGAACAAGAACAGCCTCTTCAATAAATGGTGCTGGAGAAACTGGACCACAAAAAAAAAAAAAAAGAATCTAGACAACTTCCTCACACCATATACACTTATGTGCCCATTCTTATGTGCACATTCTTATGTGCCCTGAAGAATTATACCTAAAAGAAGTTAATACAAAGTTGGTTAATACAAAGTTGGTGGAATTAATCTTGAATCTTCCACTTTGAGATTTAGGTAAATTTATCTGATGAAATTTAAGGGACTGCCTAACTTTAAAACTCATACACAATAGAGAGTATTCAGTCAGATAACAAAGCACATTGCTCTATCACAGATTTCATAAAGTGCTCCAGCTAATTCTCTTAGCAGCCTTCTGAGGGAAGTCTAGCATCTAAATGACTTCACACATTGCACAGTTAGTGGATCACATAGATGAGATATGAATCAGGCATCATCTCATTTTCACTGCTCTTTTCCATTATACCATTGATGGGGGTTATGGTTGAATTGGACTTTTGAGGAAGGAAAAGAGGAGAGAATCAACATATAGACTCTCTAAAGCACTGAGCTATTTTCTCACCAACATTGGTAAAAATTAGGGTCTGACTCCGTTAGTTGTCACTAAAAGCACAGAGCTCTGGTAACTCTTATAAGCCTAGTGGAGGGTGTAAAGACAGAATCACCAACTTGGAGAGCAAATTGGAAGTGCCCATTAAAGCTGAAGGTGCATGTACCCTCGGCTGATGATTCCAAGAAATTTATTCATATGTTTCCAGTGTATTTATTGCAGTATTCTTGTAATCAAGGGTAGATCTCAGTGGGTTTGACACTTAGATAATTTGGAATGTTCTCCTTAAGAAAAATGATACAAAATTACAAATACTAAATATTCATTTAGAGTGAGTAAAGAAATTTCAAGAGTCTTGGAAATGCATTATTTCCTTTATTCTAAGTTGCTTTAGAAATTCTTGATTGCTTTTTTTCTACAATTCTAGCAATTCCCAGCACTGCTGTGAAGAGGGGAGTGATGGGGAGACTGTCAAGACTCAAGCTGTAAGAAGACACTCTGGGCTTCAAGTTCATTAACTTTACAGTAAATCCATCTCTGTAATAAACAAACATTTAACACACCTAGCAGAATTAGAATGAAAATATCCAGCGAATTTGAATGAACAAATCATGGTACAATCAAATAATAAAGTATTTAGAAAGAGTAAATCAGATATATTTCAGAAACTAATTTAAGTTGTAGAATAAGATGTAAAGTGAAACTTAAAGTTTAAAAATATGCAAAATAAAGAGACTATAGATATGTGTTTATATGTACATAACTGTACATACAAATATATGTGTGTATATAATTAAAACATGAAAAACTTTGGAGATTCATTCTTTCTAGAGTGTTTTTTAATAAAAAAATTTTAATAATAGACATGTGCTAGCATAAACCCCCCAGACTACAGTACAGTGTTTCCAACTCCCACACACCAATTCCCCTTTGCCTAATACTCATCCTCTCCTTACAGTTTGATATCACTTTCTTAGAAAAATTGCTTTGTTCCCCCAAGATTTAGGTACTATTCTATGTTTTTTTTGAGCACTTACATGCTAGCTTCTCTTTCTAGATTATTAACTTCTTTTTAAAAGTTACAAACTATAATGCCTTTCCATTGTACCCACCATTATTAGTCCTTCAGAAAAATCCAAGATCCTTTACAATAGTCATCCATCCTTTCCTCTACTTAATGTCACCATTATTTCTGCATTAAATATTATTTTCCTCTATATTCTGAGGTCATGACCTGGAAATCAAGTTTGGGGTGTTGACTATTTCATGAGTAGATTCAAGTACAATAATACCAAATGCTGAGTTCTACTCCAATCCAGCATGGGATATCAGAGTAATTCTTGTCTTTTTGAGTCCCTAAAGCTTTGCAAGTTAAGCTAAGACTTATGCTGAACCTGGCTGAAACCTTCCCCAAAGTTGAAGAGCAATGCTGACAGTATATGTTGTTCAGAACTGCAGCATCGAAAGTTGACCATACGATGTTTCACTTCTGTTCCTCATACCAAGATACTACCACACACACTCTGGACCATAAAAAACCTGGTAGACATGCTATAGAAAGCAAACTCTTTATGTTGCAGGGGAAGCAATGGAAGGGTTAAAATCACTAGTGTCACAAGTGGGTAAGAGCATGAGTTCTGGAGTAAAACCACCAATGTAATGTGATACAAATTTGAAACCTCTGTAAACTTCAGTTTCTCCTCTGGAAACTGGAGGTGATGATGTTAAGCATACTTGAGAAAGCCATTTTGAGGTCTACATGAATTAATGTGTGTAGAGTTCCTGGAAGAGAGTAAGCATCTATAGCGCTAGTCATCATTATTACTGTCATGATAGTATATTCATTTTAGAAAACCACCCTGGCTACTACCTTGAAAGGTGATGAAATCTATAAGGGAAAGTGACATCCCTACATTGAAAATAATAGCATAAAAATGATAGGATTTGTTATAACACAAGATACATGGAGAGGTTTGAATTTGGCACCAGACACATGTAAACTGCTGTTCAGCTTTCAATGACATACATTTCTAGTTAGTTATTGACAATCATCAGTTTCACTTGCCTTCAGCATACTTGTGAGTAATGATCCCTACTTAGAAAAATATTAACTCTGACTTAAACAATGGAGGAGAGGTTAAAGGAATTACAAGATCCTTACTCTGAGACTCAGACTCCAATTCTTAAGAAGCATACTTCAGAAAAAGGGGTAGAAATATGGTTTAGGTAACAACACGCCAACTCGTTACCATTTTTGATCAAGGTAGGTATAGTCAAAGAGGAGATTTGAATTGCGAAACAGATCAGTGCCATGTACCCCCGGTTGTCTTAGTCCTCAGATTTTGCAACTAATGCTCCAAAGGGGAATTTACTTTTAAAACTCCACAGCTATATCATTCTGAAGGCATTTGGCTGGAATTTTCCATATTTCTTTTCTCAACTTCAATAAGTGTCTGAGAACTGTGGTATTTTCATGGGATATATTGTCTAGTCTGTTTTGTAAATAAGATACTTGTTCTGACAACCTTTCTCGTCCAAACTTCTGGCAAGAAATACTCTTTCTTCCACTCCAACCTAGCAAAATTAAATTTTCCTCAAAAACTCAATTATCTGTACCCCTAGATTCTACTCCACTTGACTCACTGCTGCATTTTGCAATGATCTATTTTCTTGCTAATCTCCACATGCAGACCACTAACTCCTCCCTAGAAGGGATCATGTTTTTCTTCCCACCTTTAGACACTGTGTAGTATGACAGCTTAGTGCAAAGAGACAGCGTTTCTAGGTTAAATCTCCCACTTACAGTGAGTGTAACCTTGAGCAAGTCATTGTCATTTAATCTTTCTGTGCTCAAGTTCGTTTATCTGTAAAATGAGCATAATAGTCACAGCTTTAAATAAGTAGCTTTTACTTCCTTTAACAGAAACCATTCTGGCTGGGCACGGTGGCTCGTGCTGGTAAGCTTCAGCCTATGAAGCGGCCGGGGCTAGGGATCGTGGTTCGAGTCCCGCCTGGGGCCCGTAGCGAGACCTAGTTCCAAAAAAATAGCTGGGCGTGGTGGCACGCACCTGTCATCCCAGCTACCAGGGAAGCTGAGGCTGGGGATTGCTTGAGTCTGTGGTACCCCGGGCAACGAGAGCCTGCGGTTCCACGGGCAAAAATAGCAAGACCTAGTCTCAAAAAATAATAATAATAATAACAGAAACCATTCTGTGTCAGAGGTACAATAACAATTTTTTTTTCGGGGGGGGGGGTTCATTTAAACGGCGGCCCCATACATAAAAGGATTATTGTTTCCAGGTCAAACAAATGCAGATCATTGTGCTGGAAGAAAAAAGAAAGAACCTTGGAGATGGTGACCGACAAAAGCAAATTCCTCAGGGGGGCTCTCCACCATCCTCATACCATGCCTTATCTGACTCCCATGTCAACGCTGGTTCAGTTTTCCTTACTTTCCCATCAGGGGGCTACCATTTTCAGCCAGCCATTTTCAGTCAGCCAAGGCATGCCATGCCTACTCTGCCAGGGATCTGATCATCCTTTTATGCAGCTGTCATTTAGATGTCTGATACCACAACTGTGACTTCAGCAAGTTTTTCTCAGTGTTTAGAACTCCGGAATAACTGGTTTCCTAAGGCTAATGCTCTCAGCAACTCTCTGCATCAGGCATTCTTTCCTCTCAGCGTTCCTTAGCATCACTTGGAAGCTTTAGGGCTGAAGAATCTCATATCCCTTCGCAAACAGGAACCCTGCTTGCTTCCACGCTGAATCCTACAACCTTAGAGCCCTGGTGGAAACTATTTGCGTTTCTGTCCCCGCCCCTCCGTTGCCCCGCCTCCGATTTTCTAGGGTGAGAAGTGCGCATGCTCCTTCCTAACCGCCTGACGGCGCGGTGACGTTCAGCGGCGTGATGACGTAGTGGTAGTGGCCGCGCGTGTTTCAGCCGGCTTTAGGGGTCGCGGTGTGCTTTTAGAACCAGTGAGGGACGCTGGCGGGTTCCTGGGTCGCCCCCTGCGCCTGGTTTCCTTTTAGCGTGTGCGCTAAATGTGTTATCTTCGTTCTGCCCGCTCGCGATAGGAAAAGAAGGCGAGGTTCTTTGGGACAGCGCCGGGGCCTATGAGGGGAAGGGAGCACCTAGGATCCAAAAGGAGCGTCTGAGCTCGGGGGCGGGGGAGAACCGTAGGGAGAGTCTTCACGAATTGGGGCCGAATCGGGTTCGGGTCTGGTTAGGTTCTGGAGCAGCGGCGCGATGCTGGGGGCCCGGTGCCTGCTCCGAGCCCTGCGCTCCTGTTCCACTGCTCCCTGCCCGCGACACACAACTTCAACCAAACTGAGCGTGCGGGAGGCTCTCGGGGCCCAGAACGCGAGTGGGGAGCGCGTTAAGGTCCAGGTTGGTGACTGGGAAGGGGGTGGACTTTTTCTCTAGTGACTTACGGGGCACCTCCTCTTCCAGGTTTGCCTTGTACTGACAGGTCAGAGAGCAGGGGACACATAGAAAATGCGGGCAATCGTGTGCCTTGACACTTCCTCTTTTCCTTGACTTGTGTTAATTTTTTGCAAAACCATTCCCTTGCCTATAAAGTGCAAGAACTTTGCGCTCCTGTTAGGGCATCAACACCTGTACACCTGTTAATCTTGTAGGAAAATAAACGGAGGAGTTCCTGATGCTTTATTCCTTAAATGAATTCCGGTTAATAGTGGTTGTATTGAACTAAGTCCTTGAGAGGAGAATGGATATGTTACCTGAGTTGGCATTCACACGTAGAGCTGACAGTAACTGTTTATTCAATTAAGCCATACCTTTTATTTAGTTTTAGCAAACTGTCTAAAACGGGACTTTGCATACAACTTAAATTTAGCAAATTGAGAGCAAGTGGTGTTTAGTAGTTTGAAAGAACTTGGGAGTTAAGTTGCCTAGGCTTAAATCTCATGCTCATTTATCATGAGCATGCTCTACAGCTCACTTTCCCTCTTAATGTACATGAAGGTTGTAGTAGTCCTTCCTGGTCCTGGAGTTTAAGTGAGTTGATCAGTGTAGACATTTAGAACAGTGACTCACAGTAAATAAATATTAGCTGCTGTTCTCTTGCTAATAATATTTGCTCCAGGAACTTCACGTACATTTCCCGATAGAGGAGCAGGGCAAACACATTAGTTTGACCTATTTCTAGGCTTCTGAAAATACTGATGCAGTTATTTTTGTTGCTCTTACAGATCCTTGTGTTTTAGCAGGATCAGTATATCCCTCTGAATTTCTTCAGGTTTCATATTCTTTACAGGATCCAAATAAAAAAACCTTTTTTTTGGGGGGGGGGCATTAATCTACTTAATATATGAGTGATATTTTCTGTGTACTAGTCAAGAGAGGATTTAAAGATGAAAAGCACAAAGCCCACCTGGAAGAGGAATTTCCATTTCACTGCTGTGACATCTAATACAGTAGCTGTCAACCACTTGTAGCACTAAACACTTGACTTGTGACTAGTTCAAATTAAGAGTTGCTATAAATGTAAAACACATACCAATTTTGAAGCACAAGCAAGAATGCAAGATAGCTCAATGTGTGATTACATATTGATAATATTTTGAGCAAAATAGGTTTTAATATGTTAACCTGTTTCTTTTTAATATGACCACTCACATTATAAAATTAATAGGCTCACGTTTTGTTGGACAACCTTGGCTTCATAAGTATTAACCGTGTTGTGATAAGAACTAGTGGTATAAATAAAGAACAGAAAAACAGAGGGATGTACTTAACTTGATAAGGATGTCAAGGAAAGCTTCAGATCTGAAGAACTGAGCCCTGAAAAATTTCTTCCTCAGGCAGAAAAACTGGAGGTGGAAGTAGCATTCTAGAAAACTTTTGATAAGAACATGAACTTTAAAGTGAGAACTATATTTGAATTCCAGCTCTACTACTTGGTAACTATGACCTTGACCAGAGAGGTCTTAACTTTAAGTATGTTTCTTCAACTCTTAAAAAAAAAAAAAAATCACTAATTTCTTATTAGGATTAAGTAGTATCTGAGAATTTAGAACAGAAACATTAAAGAGTGCTCCATAAATGTTAACTATTGTTATCAAGTAAAGAGAGTGGTGCTTTAAAAGTACTATTGATGAAACTTGAACAAAGAGCAGGTGCCTTTGGGGAGTCAGGTGGTGAGATGAAACCAGAAAGATGAACATGTTATCAAGATTACAGAAGGTGGAAGCAGTTTACCAAAGCATAAAGTTCACTGTAGCCCTAGAGAAAAATCAAGGATTTCTAGTACACTTGGGGTCAAATTCAGACTCTCCCCTTTACCAGTTATAACACCTTTAGTAAGTTAACTTCTGTGAACCTCACACTCTTCGCTTAAGGGCATTAATGACAATAATCCATAGAGATGTTGTGAAGAGGTGATGGGACAGTAAATGAAGGCAGTCAAACACTTGTCTATAATAGATGTTCAGTACATGGGAGATATTCTTTTATTGAATAACATTGATTATTTACTATGTGCCTGACAGGCCTTCAAAACTGCAAACATGGTTTCCAAGCCTGCAGTGTATTATGGTTGTACAAATTGGTAATAGAAGAGCTTTAGTAACAAGAGTCTACCGGATATAGAGGGGACACAAAGAAAGCAAGGGTAAATACAGTTATTCTATAGTGAATCATCAACTTTTCCCAAGCATGTTCAACGGCTAATCAATTGTTTCACAGATTCTCAGTGTCTACTTGAAGAATATTTTCTTTTTTAGATTAATTGATGCTGGATGTGATCTGTGAATGCTGTTTTTGGCTTTATTGGTCTCTTTGTTATCACATTTGTAATTACACATACCTGTTATTTTCATTTGAGTATCTTTGAAAATCTGCGTACCACTTAAGATGTGTTCACAACAAGAAATTTTTAAGAATTCTTTTCGTATGATACTTTGTAAAGGGGAAAAGTCTCAAAGGTATTTCTAGTCTGTATCACTATCCTCCTGGGAATTTGTTATAAAATGATAAAGGTACCAAGATATGAATATGTGCCATATTGTTTGTCATTGTTGGGGAGGTTACTTAGGATCACCAATATCGGGGGAAAGAGTATATGAGTCTTGTCAACCTGATGTAATAATAGGCATACATTCATTATGTGAACTTTATTAAAAAAATAAAAAGGTGGAATGTCAAAACTCACTGTAACAAGAACCACATAAAATTATATATGCATGTGGGTTACTAAAAGCAATTCATTTATTATGGATGAGAGTATTATTTTTCTTTTTTTTTTTTGGTCTTTTGTGTATGTACAAAGAAAATGTGTTCACTTGTTTTAAACTCACATTTGGAAATACCCTTTGTTAGGGATGGATTCGATCAGTTAGATCCCAGAAGGAAGTCTTGTTCCTGCATGTAAATGATGGGTCCTCTTTGGAAAGCCTGCAGGTTGTAGCAGATTCAAGTTCAGACCATAGGTGAGTTGTTCTTGTATTTCTTTTCCTTTGCTCCCAGTTTCCCTAACCCACTCTTCATAGCATCTCCTTAGTGATCTTTCTAAACAAATCTGCTTTTCATAATTTTGGGACTCAAATTTGAATACTTGGAATCAAGATCTTTCCAATTTGAGCCTTTCTTCCTTGACTTAAACTTTGCATGATGGATCCTTAATTTCAGTCTCTCTTAACCTGCAACTGTTAAAACTAAACTAAGGGTTAAAAACTTCTGTCATTAGATAGTTTAATATTCCAAGAGCCAAGTTTATATTAAAATGAGAGGTTACATATAAGCATAGCTTGTTTGTGCTATTTTTGTATTATTATTTTTATAGAGAACTGACTTTTGGGAGTTCTGTAGAAGTTCAAGGGCAGCTGGTAAAAAGTCCATCCAAAAGGCAAAATGTGGAACTGAAAGCGGAAAAAATTGAAGTTGTTGGAAATTGTGATGCTAAGGTATGCTTTTTGACACTTTTCTGGAATCTCTCTAAGCTTAATTTAAAATATTAGCAACCTGTTTTAAATGTGATTATTGATAAGATGGTACTTAGAACATGCTTTGATTGTGACTTACCAGAGAATTGAAACAGACCAGACTATAGTAGATGACTAAGTTTGATGAGAGAGAACTAGATATTAACCTGTACCTGTCAGTGGTGCCTGTCACAGTTAAAACTTGCCCACTTTTACTACCACTTAGCCACAGTATCAGAGACATTATTGACAAAGCACATTCTTAGGAATACTCTGTCTAGAAATGACTTTTGCATGGTCTAGAAGTCTACTGCCCACTTTAGTAACTGCTACCTGCCTATGCTTGTTTAATAATAGTCATTTAAACTTAAATGGAAAAAATTCAGTTCCTCAGTAATATTAGCTACATTTCAACTGCTTACCTGTAATGCTTGAATGAACAAATAAGAAATTCTATGTGAAGATGTGTTTATACCTGCTTTTGCAAGACCCTGCTGTTAGTAACTTTTTATTTTTAATTTCATAGAGAAGTTAGAAGTAATGAAAGTAAGGATTATCAAGTCCATTTTTAAAAATTAAACCCAAGCACCTGAAATTACTTCCACGAACGTTCATTGCTGATTAGTGGTGCAGCTAATATTTATCCACTGGCCATTTGACTACCCTGTGCTTTGATATCCTTGTATTTTTTAATACTTTATTTATGTATATATTTCACATCTTTGTATTCCCAGGGTTCATATATCACATCCCTTCCCTGTCACTCCCACCCCCAGTTGTCTAGTTTGGTTGTTAGCTTGTTTTGACTTTTCCTCCTGGCCTTTTGTTTGTTTATCCTGTATTCCATATATTAGTGGAACCATTTGGTTTCTATCTTTTTCTTTCTGATTTTTTTCTTCTAGGTCTTTCCATGCTATCTCAAATTCATCAACTTTGTCATTTTTATTTGATGAGTAATATTCCATTGTATATATATACCACATCTTTTTCATCCATTCATCTGTTATGGGACATTTGGGTTGTTTCCATGTCCTTGCAATTATAAATAGTGCTGCAATAAATATACAGATGTCCCTTTGTATAAGTATTAAGGTCTCTTTTGGGTAGATTCCCAGAAGAGCAACTGCTGGATCAAATGGTAGTTACATTTTCATTAGTTTGAGGGTCCTCCACACTGCTTTCCATAGTAGCTGGACCAGCTTACATTCCCACCAGCAGTGTAAGAGTAATCATTTCTCTCCACATCCACGCCAGCACTTATTGTTGCCTGTTTTTCGATGTGGGCCATTCTTACTGGTGTAAGGTGGTATCTCATTATGGTTTTGGTTTGCAGTTCCCTGATTGCTAGTGATGTTGAGCATTTTTTCATGTGTCTGTTACCCATTTGTATTTCCTCTTTGGAGAAGTGTCTATTTAGTTCTTCTCCCCATTTTTTGACTGGGCTTCTTGTTTTGTTTTTGCTAAGTTGTGTGAGTACCTCGTGGATCTATCTAGCCCTTATCATTTTGCTATCCTTGTCTTTAAGTATTGAACAAAAGAGCAGAAAATACAGGAAAATTGCATCATTTAATCATGTGGATAATTGGAATAAATTAACTATAAGGAAATAAATTAACTATAAAAAATAAGTAGGGTAATTAAAACATGTCATTCTGAATAATTTTCTAAGAAACTCTGATCTGGAAAATCAGAAATTAGGAATCTAATTTGGGATATAGCAAATCTAATGTGGCTTCTAGCAAAAGGAGTACTAAGAGGGACATATATAGCAATATGGGCTGGCCCATGTCAGGAAATAAGAAAGATATAAAATAGATAACTTTACATGCTAAGAAACTGGAAAATGAAGAATAAACAAAACAAAAAGGTTTTAGAAGGAAGGAAGTGATAAATATTTGAGTGGAAATGAAAAAACAGAAATTTAAAAGAAAGCACAAGCCATCAGTGAAACCAAAAACTGGTTCTTTGAAAGATAAAGCAGACAAAACTTTAGTTAGGGTCACTAAGAAAAAAGGGAGAAAACACTAATAAACAGAATCAGAAATGAAAGGAGATATATAAGAAATACAGAGGATTATAAGAGAATATTAGGAACATCTTTATGCTAACTAATTGGATAACCAAAAGAAATGGGCCAATTTTTAGAAACATAAAACCTTCAAAGACTGAAATGGGAAGAAATAAAAAACCCAAGTTGACCAGTTATAAGCAAGGAAATTGAAGCAGTATTCAAAAGTCTCCCAAAAAAGTCTCAGAAGTCAAAGACCAGGTAGTTCATTAATAAGTCCTTCCAGACTGTCAAGAACAAACTAACACCTATCCTTTTCAAGCTTTCCCAAAAAATTGAAGTAGAGAGACTGCTTCAGAACTTGTCTAATGATGCAGAAACCATTATGCAGATACCAAAGGCAGGCAAAAATATCACAATAAAAGAATACACCAGCATCCCTGATGAACATAAATGTAAATATCCTCCACAAAATCTTAGCAGACTGAATTCAAGTGTTCTTTAAAAGATGCAGACATTGTATCAAGGATAGTTTGTTCCAGGGACACAGGATGGTTCAACATACCAAATCAATCAACATAATTCACCACATCAACAACAGGAATGATAAAAATCATATAATCCTGTCAATAGATGCTGAGAAAGCATTTGACAAAACATCCACCATTTGTGATTAAAAACTCTAAATAAAATGGGGAAAGAAGGAATATACCTCAATATAATAAAGACCATAATTGACATCCCATGACTGAGACCATACTCAGTGGTAAAAAACTGAAAGCTTTTCCTTTAAGATAGATATCCAAAAGATTGGGTAATTGGAATAAATTAACTATAAGGAAATAAATTAACTATAAATAAAGCAGGGTAAATAAAACATGCCATTCTGAATAGTTTTCTAAGAAACTCTAATTGACCTGGAAAATCAGAAATTAGGCATCTAATTTGGGATCTAGCAAATCTAATGTGGGATTTTAAGATAAGTCAGATATAAGATAGGTATAAGACAAGAATGTTGTCTTACTGCTATTCAACAGCCTAGCTTAAGAAATTAGACAGTAGAAAGAAATGAAAGACTTCAAGTTAGAAAAGAAATAAAACTGTCTTAAAGACAATATGATATTTTATCTAGAAAACCTTAAATTCCATTAAAAACTGTTAGAAACAATAAATTGATACAGCGAGGTAACAGGCTACAAAATCAGTATACAAAATTTATTGCATTATATGCAAATAATGAACTAAAAGAAGGAAATCAAAAAGACAATCCCATTTACAATCATATCAGATATAAGTCAGTGCCATGAATAAATTTAACAAAGGGGGTGAAAGATCTGTCTAATGAAAACTAAGATATTAAAAAAGTTAGAAGAAAACACAAAGAAATGAAAAGATAGTCCCTACTCATAGATTGGAAGAAATAATATTGGCAAATGGTCATGTTACCCTAATCAATATGAAGATTCAATGCAATTCCTATCAAAATTTCAGTGAAATTCTTCAAAGAAATAGAGCAAACATTACTGAAATTTTTATGAAATCAAAAAGGCAATCCTGACAATAATGTGCAGAGAGATAACATTCCAAGACTTGAAACTATACTACAAAACTATAATAATATAAACAATATTGCATTGAGATTATAGACACACAGACCAATAGAAGAGAATTAAGAGTCAAGAAATCCGTATTTCCATGGACAGTTAATTTCAACAAAGGAGTCAATAGTATATACATTGGAGAAAGGAATGTCTCTATAACAACTTGTGTTGTGAAAACTGGACAGTTACATGGAAAAGAATGAAGCTAGACCACTACCTTACACCATATATAAAAATTAAGTTAAAACGAATTAAAGACATGGATATAAGACCTGGAACCATGCGTAGAGGAAAATATAGGTAAAAAAATATGTGACAGTAACTTCAGTGATGTCTCTGGGAACTCAACTAGAACAGTAAGGGGAACAAAAATAAATAAATGAAACTGTATCAAACTAATAATAAAGATTCTACTGAATGGGAGAAAATATTTTTATCTCACATAAGATCTACAAAGAACTCACAGTCAATAAGAAAATAACCCAATTAAGCTGGGCATGGTGGTGCGTGCCTGTAGTCCAAGTGCTGGGAGGTAAGAGACAAGGGATCACTTGGGTTTGTGGGTTTGAGATGATGCCGGGCAACATAGCGAGACCTGGTTCTCAAAAAAAGCAGCTGGCCACAGTGGCGGACACCTGTAATCTCAGCTGCCTGGGAGGCTGAAGCTGGAGATCACTAGAGTCTGCAGGATCAGGACTACCCTGGGCAACTTGGCAAGACCTAGTCTCAAAAAAATAAAAAATAAAAATAGCCCAATTAAAGAATGGGCTGAAGAGCTAAATACACACTTCTCCAAAGAAGACATACAGATGGCCAGTAGACACATACTAAGATGTTCATTGTTGCTTACAATTGTGGAAGTGCAAATCATAATCATAATGAAATATACCTTGAGATTGGCGTATGTCAAAAAAAAGCCAGAAAAAACAAGTGTTGTGAGGGTTTAGTGGAAGAAGGAACCCTTTTACTCTGTTGTTGGGAATGTAGTCTGGTCCCAGCCCTATGAAAGAGTAAAGAATTTTCTTAAAAATAGTAAAAGTACATATACCATATAATACAACAAGTCCACTCCTAGGTATACAAAGACTATATAGAAACACTGATTTAAATGGGATATGTGCACATTAGATTCATTGTAGTGTTATATATAATAGCCAAACTGTGGAAACAACTTCTGTCCCCAATCTCCAACTATAGATAAATGGATCAGGAAGTGTGTGTACACACACATACACACACATGTGCACACAGTGCTGTACTATTTAGCTGGGGTTTTTGCTTTTTGTTTTAAAAAAGATGAACTGACCATTTGGGACCAAATGAGTGGAACTAGAACAAATTATGCAAATAGAATAAGAACAACAAAGACAATGATTTTACTCATTTGGAATGTAAATAAGTGAAACCAAGGAATAGAGGAAACTAAATCTAAATGAACCTCAGAAATCTCACTGCACAACTGAGGCTACCAGAGGCAGATAAGATGTGGGATGGAAAATGGGGGAGAGGGCTCAGTGGAATATGGTGGAGAATTATTGGGGTGTTGGTGGTGGGCATGATATAGAAACATACATATGAAGAGGTGTGATTTTGTGCCTCTCAATCATATATATTGTTGTCGACCAGTGTTACCTCAATAAAAATAATGCAATTTTAAAAAAAGAAGCAGATTTTAAGATTTCTAAAGAATGGACAATGAAAATAATTTGGAACTCAGAGAAGAATGGAGATGGTAACCATTTCTGGTTTTGCTTTTTCAGAAGAATATATGAATTTACAAATTTACCTTATGTCTTATTCTTTTAAAACTATTTGATTTCTGTTAATGCTGATGCCTTCATCTTTCCCCCTTAATTTTGGTGTCATTTTTGGGTATTTGGAAACTAAGAAATTCAGACACTTTAGCATTCCTCAGATTCCTATTCATGTGTTTACACCTTCAGTTTGGCATGTATGTGTCACCTTATTTCTATGCAGTAGAAATCAGTATGCTCAACTGGGCCTGGAGGGCATAGACAAACTCAAAGAAACTAACATTGTAATTATCTTACTTGCTTTTTCTTTTTTTTATTTTTAAGTTTTTTTTTTTTTAATCTGAATGCTTGTGTCTTTTTTCTTCTTCTTCTTTTTTTAATTTTAGAGACTAGGTCTTGCTATGTTGCCCAGGGTTATCTTGAACCCATGTACTCAAGTGATCCCTATACGCAG
This sequence comes from Uropsilus gracilis, assembly GCA_004024945.1. Lineage (NCBI taxonomy): Eukaryota > Metazoa > Chordata > Mammalia > Eulipotyphla > Talpidae > Uropsilus > Uropsilus gracilis. The sequence goes on along the minus strand of PVHY01002119.1, from coordinate 11,019 downwards.
CCTCCCAGGTAGCTGGGATTACAGGCACGTACTACCATACCCGGCTCGTGTCTGTCTTCTTACTGGTGTAATATCAGTGTGGCAGTGTGAGAAGAGTAGAAATATTTCTAGGTGGAATTCTAGTTTTGTTAGTTTCTAAAATATGCATTACTCTGTTAGATGAAGAGATAAAGAGAAGCTGTTGACCTCCCTTCACATTCTTAGACAGCAGTGTATGTTGATAAACAGTGATAAAAAGTGCCAATTGATTATGAGTGTTGGTGTGCTTTCAAGACATTTGGGTGGTTTTAAAATCAAACACCAGCTGTGTGTCTCCAGCTATAGAAAACATAATCTTTAATTTCTACAATATTCTGAACTCCTCTGTGCCAAACAGTGGACTGTTTTGCATAATTATATCCTATTCTGTCTGTAAGTGGTGATTAATAACTGGCAAATAAAAATTTGATCAATAACATTAACCTCAGTGATACTAATAATAGCTGCCTAAAACTCCACAGCTAACCAGTAAGTACATCTGGATGGAAATCCACACATCTGTGATTCAGATTCTGTACCACTAACTTACTGGAATGAATGTGGACTGTATTCGACTATATTAATACATAAAGAAAGAAAGCATCTTCATTTTGTTCTAAAGCACTGTTTAATAAATGCTCTGGAAACTGATTTTATAAAAACAGTATCTTTTTTAAAATATTTATTTTGTTTTTCCCATTTACTGCAGGTTTTCCCTTTTAAATATAAAGAGAGGCATCCTCTGGAGTATCTGAGACAATACCCTCACCTTAGATGTAGGACTAATGTCCTAGGTTCTATACTGAGGGTTCGCAGTGAAGCAACAGCTGCTATTCATTCTTTCTTCAGGGTAAGATACTTTGCTTCTAAGTAATCTTTCTTGTGAAGTTGAATAATTGTACACTGGAGTATTATCCTGAGAAATATGTAAGTAGTTACATATTACAAGTCCTTGTACTTTTTTCTTTGATTAATTTGAAGATTTTTCTCATTTTCCAATCACTAGTCTTGAGCAATTACATTATGATCTGCTTTGATACAGTTTTCTTATGTTTCTCATGTTTGGAGTTTGTTGAATTTCCTGGATCTATGTATTTGTAAGTTGCATCAAGTTTTTCAGTCATTTCTTCAAATGTTTTGTTGTTGTTGTTGTTGTTGTTGTTACTGCCCTCTCTTAAAGGCCACTTGGTGATATCCTCACTGATGTTTTTCTTTCTTTTGTAAAATTCTTTTTCTCTGTGTGCTTCTTTTGGTTAGTTTCTTTTGCTGCATCTTTGAATCTTACCAGGCCTAATATGTTGTGTATTTTTTTGCCTCACATATTGTGGGTTTCATATCTACATATGTCTGAATTGGACCTTTTTAAAAAATATCTTCTGTGTATTTACTTAGCTTTTCAAACATTATACAATACAGTTTTAATAGTGGTTTAATAGCTACTCTATATCCTTTTGTGATTCTAACGTGTGTCAGTCGTGAGTCAGTTTTGATATATTAGTTAATCTCATTATGTGTTATGTTGTCCTGCCTCTTTGCATACCTCATAATTTTGATTCAGAATCAGACAGGAATTTCACCCTGTTGGTCCTGTAAAGCTTCTTATGCTTTGTTCTGGTAAGTAGTTAAGTTACTTGAAAGCTATTAGATCCTTTGGGATCTTGTTTTTAGGATTTGTTAAGGTCTGGAGTATTGCTTAGCCTAGTACTAATTATTCCCCACTGCAAAGGTAAAGCCATCCTAAGTACTTCACCTACTGCTTGTGAATTACGAGTTGTTTCAGTCTAACTTGTGGCAACGGGCACATTTTCAGCCACTGTTTCCCCTAACCACTTTAGTTGCTTCTTTCCTTAATATTAAAGGGTTTCTTCACACACAAGAGCTGATCAGTCCTCTATGTAAAACTCCATAATGGCTTTCTACATGTCTCTAGGCTTCTCTGCCTAACTTTCCTCTCTGGCACACTGTCCTGTAAATTTTAGCTTCTTTGTTCACCTCAAACTCTTACTTCTTTATCCTTGACTCAAGGTGTCTACTGGGATCCACTGTATTTCCCCCTTTTCCTGCAATAGCCTGGAAAATCTCTAGGTAGTTAAAGTGGGCTGCTGGTTGAACTCCTCATTTGTTTCCCATCTCTCAGTGATAGCTATCACTGAGATTCAGTGTTTGATAAACCATCTTTTCATGTGAATTGATTGTGGTCTTATTCTGGGTTTTGTTTTAGGATTTTTGTTTGTTTATTTGTTTGTTTTTTGGTTATTTTAGGTGGGAGAGTAAATCTGGTTCCTGTGTCTTCATCCTCATCATTGGCATATTTTATAAAGAGTATTATAAAGAGTACAGAACAGTTTTAAAGTTACTGGTGTTTATCAAGTAGATTGATCTAATAACTAAAGCCATTTTGTTTCATTGGGCTTTGCTTTTCAGCCTTCTCCCCAACCCAGGAAAGCCACAATGAAATAGAGTTCTTAAATTGCTGTGGCTAGGAGCCTTCCCCCCATTTGAATGAGAGTGTGCAGAGATACTCAGTAATCCAGCAAATAAACTTGAGTGTTGTTTCATATGACTTAGGGACTCTTCCTATGCTACTTATCCAGATCAGCTGATTTGCAGAGATTGTCTATCAGCATAGCCTTTCCTTGGACTTCATCTACATTCATGCAATCCCAGCCCTGCTTCCACACATAAGGAGACTTTTGCTCTTCAGACAGTTTCTTCTGAATTAAATTCTGGTGAAATAGGTAAAGAACATCATGACTTTTTAAGACATGTAATTTTGAATAAGCAAGGGAAAATAAATCACATTATACACTCTCATCCCTTTATAATTAGAAAGGGTGCATTTACATATATTCTCATAAACTTGTTATTCAGCTTCCATATGTATTTTTGGTAGTGCCTGAATCATACAAATAGAAAATTTGTTCAGATGTAAAAAATTTATTTTGCCCATATGACTTTAACATCTTGGATAAAAGGATGTTTTCCTTCTAAAACAGTTTTATAAATTTCTGCCACTAGGTGGTGGTATTGACAATCCATTGACAAGTGGCCTTTGTTTCTTGAAGCTTCTATAGAAAATGTTAAAGATTAAAAAATAAGAGAACTACCAAAAAATAAGAAGAAAACTAGCTAGAAAAATTTCAAATTATAAAAGGCAAAATAAGCTAAAAAATTGAAAATATTGTAAGTGGTTGAAAATAACTAAATTTGTGTTACTGTTGTGTAATAAGTCCGCAATTTTGAGACTATAAATTCACTTTTTAGTTGTAAAGTCCTGGAAATTATAATCTTGATGCCTCCTTCTATGTTGTTACCATATATGTGTATGTGACATAGTAGGACGAATTGCTTAAATAAATCACTGGAGTACTGACCGGCATATTATATAACTGTTACACATTACCTAGTATTTGGTACAATTTCTGTAACTTATTACATTAGGTTCCCTAAAAGATCTTAAAACAAAATGTAAAATCTTCATAAATTTCAAATGCATCCATACAAATACAGAGATGTGAGGAAAAATTGAAACTTGAGTTAGTAACTTTTAGCGAGGCTTCTTTAAACACCTAGAGTTATTTTTTGCCTTGAATTTCAAAAATGTTTTGTGTATGACTTAGTTTACTCATAAAACTGACACATTTATGATGTCACAAAACTTAACTATGTAGAATGCTCATAGTTCTAGTTCATAGGAAAGAGTTGTTTCAGAGAGCTGAGTTTCTTAAAAAACTGAACATGACCTCTTTGGATACTGGTGTTTCCTAATTTTTTTTCTTTTTAAATAGTAATACTCATTAACCTTTACTGTAGGCTTACTCTGAGCCAGTCTGCCTGACTGCATGTTCCCCAGGGGGATGTTGGCTATGTGTTCCTATCTCCCTGAAGTCAGGGTGTGAATTTAAGCCCAAGTGCTTAAAGTCAGATGCAAAGAGATAGATTATAGGAAAAAGGCAGCAATGTTTTGGGGTTGTTGTTTTATTTTCTAATTTCCAGCAGAAGTGATTGTAAACTATATTGGATACTTTACTGGTTTCCTAAATTGTGCTAGAAGAAAAGAGTTTTCCCTTTTCTGATGAGTCGAAGTTCTTCAGTTTGAAATCGGGTGAAAAGAAAAAAAAGACTTTTTGCCTTGAACTTGGAACACCTATGCCTGCTTGTCCCTAGGAAGCAGGCTACAAGCAGTTAATTAGCATTTTCACTGTTCACCTACTTTTGGTATGCAAAAATCAGCTACCTGCTTCTCTCAGCTTTCCTCCCCTTTCAGACCTTAAAAGAAAAACTTAGAAACACAGTTCAAACTTTAGACTAGTTTGCCTCAATTTACCCTCTTCTAAACTTCCGTGGGTTCTTTATACCATCCCCAGCCTTCTCACCAAAATCCCAAGTCAAAGCAAGACTCTCAGAGTGCAGACTAATTTATTTCTAACAAAGTGATTTCCTAATTACCACAAAAGAAACATGTAAAACTCCAATTACTTTAACATTGTCCAAAACCTTTCTCAACATTGTCCAAAGTCCTTTCCCAGATTGCCTTAAAATCCTCAGTCTCTCAGTCGTGATCATCTAATCAACATCAGAGTTCATCTCCGTGTTTTCAAAGACATCTTCCTTTGGTGTGCTCCAACTCTTCCATGCCATCTTCTCCTTGTCGTCCTCCTCCATGTAGTAGAAGAAGCTTCATGGTACCGGAACCAGCAAAGTTCACTTTCTTTTCAGGCCTGACTTTTGCAAGGCCTTTCCGAGACTCAAGTTAAACTCAGCAAAACAAACTCCAACACGGAGTTCAAATCGGCAAACTCATTAACTTCTTTTAACACATATGTTCCTAGCCTGGACCTGCCAAAGGCTGCAGACCCCAGGCCTTGGCCACATGGCCAAGCTCGAAAAGCTCACATCTTCATCCCACAAAATGGCAGAAACCAAACCTGAATCTGAAGCTCCATCTGAATTCCAATTGAATCCCCATCTTTGTTTCAAACCTCTTTATATATCCTTTCTGTTTTCCCACCTTCCAGGAACATCTCCTGAATTATAACATTACAAAGGGAAAAAAAAGCCTGTTTTACTTCTTCCTCCCCCCCTTTAGAATAGCCTTCTAATTAAGGCCATTCTCACATTTTAGTATATCTTCCTTGAAATCTGCAATCTTAAACAGGAGACAATGGGGGGAGGGGTGCCCCTTATCACTTTGAGTATCTCATTTTGCCCTTTTATATATAGCAGCATCTTCCAGGCCTGTGGTATGTGAAGTGTCCTTTGCCCCTGTGTGGAATTCCCCAGATTGTTATGCCTTTGGGTTCCTCTAACTGCTTTGTATGGATTGTTGGTTTTTTTTTTTGGTCTCCTCTTTCTGTCACTTTTTGTTACAAATACTGTGCCTGTGACTAGCAAGCACTCTCATAGTTGATAAATAATGATCCTTATTTGGGAGGGATGTAAAAGAAAATTATAGTTCATGATACTATGAGTGATGTGAGAATTTTCTAATTTTCAGAAAATCAGAAATCATTGCCATATAAAATATCTGCTCCAGAATGTGTGTATGTCCAAATATGTAGTGAGTGATGGTGGGTAGAATCTGAAAAATTGGTGAAAATGTGTGCTTTTTATTAGGAGCCCCTTTGCTGTGTGCCATCTATAGCTCATTGTGGGCAGCTACTGACAGTCTCCACCACTTCTTGTTCTTCCTTTTCCTACTTTCCTATATACCTTTTCTTTTTTTGGACTTTGTTCTCACTGCTTCACTTACCTCTTGTACTCTCTTCTTTGTAGCTTTTACTCGTAATTTTGACATAAACCTTATTAGCAACATTAAGGCTTAAAAAGCTGGTGACAGCTTTTGGAGGAGTAAGCATTAGTCAGCTATTAAGAATAATCCCCACAATGGAGATTTTTTTTTAATTACAGTTGTTTTCTTAGTATTTACAGTGTGATTTCTTGTGGCAGTTGACCAGTCTAACTTTTGTTTAACCGTTAAATTTTCTCTCCCTCCTCCTTTCCCTTTGCTACTCTCATTTCCTTTGGACTTTTCACTTCCTTTCTCTGTTTACTGCACTCACAGTTGCCTGCATTTATGTGGAATAAATGATTCATGTCCATAGTACTTGGCTCCTAGGAGATAAAAATTTTATGCAGTAATGTTATTGATTATATTTCATTTGTTCTCTAGAATGTGCTCTACGCATCACCTCTAGGCATGTTGCTCCCAGATTAAGTACATATGTAAATACTTTGTGATATTCTTAATTTATAGCTTGAATATCTAATCAGTTTTCATCATAAGGCAAGTTCTTAAATGAATACTTTGTATTCTATCCAGAATACTTGAATTCAACCTTTTTAGGAAGGAAGGGGTCAAATAAGGGAGGCACTGAAGACATTTCACATTCCTCAAATGACAAGCAGAATTCAACAAAGATGTGTGTATTTGAATTCACTATATTGATTTCAGTATCAGAAATTTTGGGTTAAACACAACTTCATTGCAACTTCAGTCACTTAACTACCTCTATCTCTATCCTGCAACATATACAAGGAATATAGATTTTTATCTGTACCAGTAATCAAAATGAAGCTAAAAACTTTGAAGTTGCTGGGTTATTTCACTCTTGCTAGATAACAACTTTGTGGTTCACTAATGGAAGCAGTCTCAGACTTTGGAGCAGAAGTATTACAGCAGTTGGGTACCACAGCAAAGGATGGATTTGCTGCTTAGATTCTTCCAGAAACAAAGCAGAGCACCCCATGCCTTGTGCAAGATACTGTACCACCATCTTAAGGATAGACTTCCTAGAAGCCATTTCTTTAGTCTCTGTTTGTCAACCTTTGTCCTTTTTGGTGGTTTATTACCATTTAGGGTCTCATTCCAAAATAACGAAACTCCATATTAATCACTTTGTATTCCCTTAGCAATGCAAGGTACATCATTATACATTAACCTTGAAGTATGCATGTATATGTGAAAGAGAGAGAAGAGAGGAGAGAGAGAGAGAGAGAGAATGAGATACGTATGTTAGCTAAGTGGGAAGAGGATAGAACACCATTAAGAAAGGCTGGTTCTGCAACTGTGTGAGTTATAAGGATTAGGGAGATATTTGACATAGCATTCTCTGAGTAGAATAAGGTATATGTTTTTGGAATTGTTTCATATACAAGTATACTGAAAACAATGCTGTTTTTTTTTTTTCCAGGACAGTGGCTTTGTACATATCCATACTCCAATAATCACATCCAATGATTGTGAGGGGGCTGGAGAACTTTTTCAAGTTGAAGTAAGTTGCACTTCCCATCTTGGAGGACATAGTGCTCTGATATTTTTCATTTGATGATTTGCTTTAAATATAATAAGAATTGTGTGACATTTAAAAGTGATTAATTTAACAATAGAGAACAGTCCCACTAAGGAATGAACCCTTTTCCAAAAGAAGAATGCTCTATCAGTATGATTTCTATACTGGCAACTGTGGCTCTTTCTGCCCACCTGTATCTATACAAGCATCTTATTTCACCCTTTTCCTAATAAACCTGTCTTTTTAAAATGTGAGAAAATACAAAGGAATTGTGTGCTAGACTATGGCTTGAATATGAAATTTTGTCAGTAATAATCCTTAAAAGTATATATGTGTGTGTGTGTGTGTGTGTGTGTGTGTGTGTGTGTGTGTAGAAAATTCAGACATCTCTGATTTCCTATGTTGCTGGCAGTGTTGCTTACACTGTGCTAGAAGGAATTAATTTTTAATTTAATACTCTATGTAACTGTAAATGGATGAAATTTGAGATTAATAAGGTTCCTAGGACATCTTTTGTGCAAATTCAACCCCCAATTAATATTTTGAATATAAACCATATAGAAATTGGAATGGAATGGTATACATGTAAATATCTTCTTCCAAAAATCTTTTTAAATACTTTTTTATAAGAAATTATTGATGTTCTTTATACCTCATAATATTCCTTTTTTTTTTTTTTTGAGACTAGGTCTCGCTATTTTTGCCTGTGGAACCGCAGGCTTTCGTTGCCCAGGCTACCGCAGACTCAAGCAATCCCCAGCCTCAGCTTCCCAGGTAGATGGGAAGCCACCACGCCCAGCTATTTTTTTGGAACTACGGGCCCCTGGCGGGACTCGAACCGTGTTGCCTAGCCCCCCGGCCGCTTCTAGGCTGAAGCTTACAGGCATGAGCCACTGTGCCCGGCCTTATACCTCATAATATTCATTTTGAATGAATTTTTCATTCAAAAGTTAGTATTTGAACTCTTAGTATATGCCACATATTGTCGACCTACCATTGGTACAAATAATACAGTAGTCACCTGTTTTTCTAACTGATGTTTGAGAGTCTTTTTGCTAATTTGATAACTTGTTTAAAATCGTTAGCTAGTAATATATTAGTGGACAGGGAAATCTATGTTGATGACAGGGTTTTATTATTTCTTTTATTTTCTGATATCTTTATCTCTAAGAAGTCAGACTTTTTACATAGTTTTTAGATGAGTCCATTAAATGAGAAGACCCATTGACAGATCTGACTGGTATCTGATTCAATACTTTCTAACTGATAATAATAAACAAAATAATCACTGGAACAAGTTGTTCTGATATGTTGAAGTCATTGTTCAAAATAATAATCAAATACTTTTTTCATCACACATAGCTAATGAAATTTTGATGATAGTTAGCCTTCTGAAAAACTTAGGATAACAGTGCTGTGTTAAACTTTTTTTTTTTTTTTTTTTTTTTTTTATTTTTAAGAGACTAGGTCTCTCTATGTTGCCCAGGGTTGTCTTGAACCTGTGGACCCAGGTGATCCCCAGCCTCACCCTCCCAGGTAACTGGGATTACAGGCACGTGCCACCACGCCTGGCTGCTTTGTTAAACTTTTAAAGTGCGACTATTAACAGCAAGTGATAAAATAACAATATGTAAATATAAACTATGAAAATATATATAAATATATATAATGTATATATTACATATATATAAATACAAAAAATTTTCCGAGGAAATTTTGGCTTCCCACTTCACCTTAATATTCTTCTAAATATTGAAGTGAAAAAAAATCACACACATTTAATACTTGCTTGTAATCTCTTAGTCTATTCTGTTTTGTTGATCTGTCCGTAGTTCTAAGTGAGCTATTATAATTCACTGGAATTATGTTGACAATATCTCTCTTTAGCTCTGTTAGTAATTGTCTTATATATGTTGGTACTCCATCATTGGAGCATATGTACTTATGAGTGTTATTTTTTCTTGTTGTACTAGGCCTTTAATCAGGCCCCTATCTCTTATTACTTTATTTTTATTGGAACTGTTTTATATGATAAAACTATAACTGTTTTGAATTTCCATTTGCTTGTAGAATTATCTTCCAACTGTTAAGAGTATGCTTGTATTTGCTGATGAGATGAGTTTCTTATAAACAATAGAATGGTGGACTTTGTTTTGAAATCCTTTCAGTCACTCTGTACCTTTGACTTATGAATTCCGACTATTTGCATTTAATGTGATCACTAATACTTAAGTGCTCATTGCCATTTTGCTACTTTGGGGTTTTGGGTTTTTTCCCCACTGTGTTTATTTTTGATAGTTTATGTTTTGTATAGGTTCCATTTCCATTGTCTTTTGTGGTATTCCTACTGATTTTTATTTTGTTCACTGTTCTGCTAACTTGAGACTCTGCTCAATGTCTGTTTGCTACGGCATTTGTAATGGAGATAGCTGCCCATGCATTGGTTGAAGTAACTCTCTTGGGTTCTTTCCACCATCCCTAGCCTTCTCAACCAAAATACCAAGTCAAAACAAGACTATCAGTGCAGACTAATTATTTCTAACAAAGTGATTTCCTAATTACCACAAAAGAAACATGTAAAACTCCAATTACTTTAACATTGTCCAAAACCTTTCTCAACATTGTCCAAAGTCCTTTCCCAGATTGCCCAAAAATCCTCAGTCTCTCAGTCCTGATCATCTCACCAATGTCCAGTCAGTCAGAGTTCCTGTCTGCGTGTTTGAAGACATCTTTCTTTGGCACACTCCTTTGGAGTGCTTCAGCTCCTCCACGCCATCTTCTCCTTGTCGTCCAGGGAGTAGAAGAAACTTCATGATACTAGATCCAGCAAAGTTCACTTTCTTTTCAGGCCTAACTTTTGCATGGCCTCTCCCAGACACAAGTCAAACTCAGCAAAACAAACTCCCACATGGAGTTCAAATCTGCAAACTTCTTAACTGTCTTTAGCACACATGCGACTAGCCCAGGCCAGCCAAGGTCTGTAGGCAGGCCTTGCCACATGGCCAAGCTCACATGGTTCACATCTCCATCTTACAAAATGGCTGAAACAAAAACCTCAATTTTCATCTCCATTCCCATCTTTTTCCTTTTTTGTTCTTCCCCTCTCTTTGTTTCAAACCTCTTATATATTCTTTCTGTTTTCCACCTTCCAGGAACAGCTCCTGAATTATTACATTACATTGCATTACAAAGAAAAGAACCTGTTTCCCTCCTTTCTCCCCCTTGTCTCTTTCTGAAAGGAAATCCTAATTAAGGATTCTCACATTTTAGCATACCTTCCTTGAAATCTGCAATCTTAAACAGAAGACAGTGACACCAGGGGGGTAGCCCACCCTATCAATTTGATCTCTTTAAAGAATTTGGTCTGGCTTAAGAATTACATAGCATTTGGTTTGTTTCCAAATCTTGGCAATTGTAAACAGAGCAGCAATGAACATGCGCATACAGGTGTCCTTTTGAATTAATGTTTTCATGTCCTTTTTTTTTTTTTTTTTTTTTTTTGAGACTAGGTCTCGCTGTTTTTGTCCATGGAACTGCAGGCTCTCATTGCCCAGGGTACTACACACTCAAGCAATCCCCAGCCTCAGCTTCCCAGGTAGCTGGGATTACAGGCATGCGCCACCACGCTCAGCTATTTTTTTGGAACTAGGTCTAGCTACGGGCCCCAGGCGGGACTCGAACCACGATCCCTAGCTCTGGCTGCTTCATA